>AYEL01078080.1:0-97987 GCA_000484575.1 Olivierus martensii
CTGATAATTAAAATAATTACTTAATTTTTGTTCTTTATTTAATTAAATTTAACGCTAAATCGTTTCTTTCTAAAATATTTAAAATGTGTTTATTAAAGGTAAGATTTTTAGAGAATGTGCCCACTCATGAACTTCATCTTAGCTACTTGCTTTTGATTTAAACTACTCAAACTAGAATTAAAGGCATTTTTATATTAAATAATTTTTCCAATTAAAGGTACTGATTTTTTTATTAACAGTTACCAAGTTTTGTTTCGGCTATTAATTTTTAAGCGTTTATTGTTAGCTAACATATTTCAGATCTCTAAGATACTCATATTTATAAAAATTAATAACAAACTTTTCCATGCTAAATATATTATTAATTGAGAACTATATAGCTCTACTATGGGTTTCAATTTTTCTTTTAATTTATTGATATTATTTTCCATGAAAGACTTGCAGTTAATGACTTAAAAGATAATTTACATAATGTTAATACTCATATGGTTTATCAATACGATAGGTTCAAGTTAATATATAAATTGTAATAATGTTCCCATAACTCCTCATGCACTATCTAAACAATATCCTTCAGGCAATTCTCATAGAAAAGAATTTGAGATATTTGGCTGAATGACCGAAATCGTTTTAATAAATATGTTTCTAAATTTTTCTTTCGTTTTCCTATTACGTAATATTTTTTTTTATTTCCTATATTTAAATATTTATTAATTTGAGAAGTTAAAAATGTTTAAATTATTAAATTTGATATAATCAGATTATCGAAATTAAAAACAAGGAATAAACAAAATTATGAAGTGGTTATATATCAAAATTATTGAGATAACACGAATTGCAAGTCGAATAAATAGTAAACTTTATTAAAATCTATGATTAAATTACATTTGGGACATGATTATTTCAGATTAATTATTTTATAAACATATCACAAATTAATATCAACCAAAGCATCCATTATTATTCCTTTTACTAAGATAATATTTGCATTCTCTTTGTCTTCAGTTTGATCTACGTTGCCTGGAGTCTAGACGACCAACAAGACTGTAAGCAGAATTTTAATATATTTAATATAAAGACGACAAACTACAAGTTACATTCGAAGTTTCCTCCAGCACGTTTCTCAATATTTTTCCTAATTATTTTTCTTTAATAACATGAAATATTTATAACTGTGTAATATTTCTGATACTATATTATTTAGTTATTGCATTAAGTAATATAATTTAAATTTCTGATTTTTTAATTTGCTAAAAGCTTATATTGATGTTTTTACTGCTTAAATATTTTAATAACTAAATATTTTGCATTATATATATTAATTTTGTTTAAAAACATCGAATATTTAGTAAATTTATATATATAAATTTACTAAATTTATTCGATGTTTTAGCCGAAATTTGAAATCGGAAAGCTTTCATTAAAATTCACCTAAAAGTTTGTAATAAATGTAATTTTAATTAAAACTTTATAAACATTTAATTGTAAGTCTACTGATAATTAAAATAATTACTTAATTTTTGTTCTTTATTTAATTAAATTTAACGCTAAATCGTTTCTTTCTAAAATATTTAAAATGTGTTTATTAAAGGTAAGATTTTTAGAGAATGTGCCCACTCAAGAACTTCATCTTAGCTACTTGCTTTTGATTTAAACTACTCAAACTAGAATTAAAGGCATTTTTATATTAAATAATTTTTCCAATTAAAGGTACTGATTTTTTTATTAACAGTGCTTGCTTTTGATTTAAACTACTCAAACTAGAATTAGATTTAAGGCATTTTTATATTAAATAATTTTTCCAATTAAAGGTACTGATTTTTTTATTAACAGTTACCAAGTTTTGTTTCGGCTATTAATTTTTAAGCGTTTATTGTTAGCTAACATATTTCAGATCTCTAAGATACTCATATTTATAAAAATTAATAACAAACTTTTCCATGCTAAATATATTATTAATTGAGAACTATATAGCTCTACTATGGGTTTCAATTTTTCTTTTAATTTATTGATATTATTTTCCATGAAAGACTTGCAGTTAATGACTTAAAAGATAATTTACATAATGTTAATACTCATATGGTTTAGCAATACGATAGATTCAAGTTAATATATAAATTGTAATAATGTTTCCATAACTCCTCATGCACTATCTAAACAATATCTTTCAGGCAATTCTCATAGAAAAGAATTTGAGATATTTGGCTGAATGACCGAAATCGTTTTGATTGATTTTCTACTTTCATTTCGTAAGTGAAATATTTATATAATTTTTTATATCTTCAAATATTTTGGATTCTTTCCAGTTATAGTTATATCATCATATTCGTAATCAATTTTTTTCAGTATGGGTGAATACAGTATAGTCAACGTGAAGAATTCACTTTTTTATGATATGATAACTAGAAAAATAATAACAAAATGACTATATTAATACAAGATATGTTCATTTAATTTCCGGGAATGTAAAAATATAAATATTAAATAAATAATTAACCTTATTTTATAATAATAATATCTAAACATCTGGCAAAATTTCCGGGAATGTAAAAATAATATAACATAAATATTAAATAAATAATTAACCTTATTTTATAATAATAATATCTAAACATCTGGCAACAAAGCAAGCAAAAAAACATTTATCTGCTTGTGCTTAGTTTGATCGTCTAAGCGTGGTTTCCCTTACTGATATTCATAGGAACAGAGGATATGCATTAAACTTCAACCATCTTGTTCTCCAGATATTGCTCCCTCAACCACCTTATTCTCCAGATATTGCACTGAATGACTTTTTCCTTTTTCCAAAATTAAAATAATCTCTCAAAGAACGAAAAGTTGACACTGTAGAAATCATACAAAAGGAAACGACGAAAATTTTAAGATCAACAAAAGATGATGATTTTAAAATATGTTTTTAAAATTGGAAAAAGTGATGGGTAAGATGTATAAAAGCAGAATGATCTTATTTTGAAGAATATTAAAGATAATTTCATTATATTTATCATTTTTTTCTTGATTTCTGGCAAGACCCGAAAATTAGTGAACACACTTTGTAGATAATATTTTTATTTAAATAATTAACCTTTCAGAATTAATATATGTGTGTTTTATGACCATTTTTAACTTTTTACATAGATTTTATCGATGAGAAAAATCCAACAAAAGAAGCAATATTACGTCTTTGATTTTGCAACGAATTAAATATCACTTCTTAAATATTAAAAAGTTGTATTTACCAAAGTTGTGAATAACTTTTTTAAAAAGTAAAAGTATTGGGAATTGACAAAAAAAGTAAGTCTAAGATCGATCAGAAAATGCCCAGTAGATCTTAGTCCTTTGGGTATTTTTCTGGTTTGTCTTCGACGCTTCTAGGCAGTTAAATTCGGATAATCGGAATTTGATTGCCTGGGAGTATTGTCCAAACTGTCTGGTATCAACAAATAGCCAGATATTTGATTGGATTTGACGGAATTTCTTTGGTTAATATAGAAAGTGCTTACCACAGCTTAAGGATAACTGTCTAGTTATATTTGATTTAAAATCAGCAGTATCATGTATCACGATATGTTACAAAAAAAACCTGCTACAATTCGTAAACTCTCTTATATTCTAATCACTTAATGCTAATGCAGTACTATAAAAAAAAAATTTTTTCGAGACGTCACATGGAAGAACGTGTTGCTTTTCACGTGAAGAATTCGAAAGTGAATTTCAGATTACATTCCTCTGATTATTTTCGAGGAAATAAAGATCGAATCATTGTTTGACATCTTTAGGACAAATCAATGGATAACTTGGGATCAGTTTCTAAGTAGCTCATGCTTTATATCCATCGATTTGATACGGCAGCTTAGTATTTCATCGAAATTTAAAATTATCAAATAAATATGTTTAATTATATATATATAATCAAAATTAATGATTTTCTATAAATTTAGTTATCTAAAATTTGCTTAAAATCTAAGTAACTCAAGCACTATAATGCAGTAGAGAAGAATTCTATAAACAATATTTATTAAAGAACTAACGTTTCGGCTTTTTATCGCCATCTTCAGGTTCTTAATTTTAAATACAAATCTCAAAATGCTTAACAGTTTTAGAGAACATTTAGTTCTAAAAATTTAAACGATAACAATATTGATATCAAGGATTAGGTAAAATGGATACGAAACTCCCATAGGATAGCATTAAACTCATTTCTGAAGCGCCCCTAGTGTATGCAGGAAAGAACTAAACGCATCACGTATAGCCGACTTTCAGGGGTAATCCCAGTCGTCCCCCACTTTATAGCTTTTAAGCTAACCTTTAACTCCTAAATTATTATTTTTATTAATTAGCATTAATTTTTTAATAAATATATTATTTTGGAAAGGAAATAAACATTAATTAGGAATAAAATAATTTTATTAAAAAAATTTTTCTAAATACGTTTTAATACATTTTTAAAATTTAGCAAATCTACACTTGTACCTTTAAAAATATTAATTTTTAAAATGACTTTGTCGTTAATTTGTAGGAATCAGTTTTATTACACACCATAAAGCCTTTTGAACAATATTTGTTCGACGGCCATTTCAAAATATTTGTTCGTCGGCCATTTTTAAATTCTACATTCGAAGAACGCATAAGACGGCAGATGATTACAATACTATTATGCTATTATTACACATATCTTCCAGCATCTCTGGGAAATCGGAAGAATGATATTTCTGGTGTTTTCTTCTTATAATTGCTGCAAAAAGAAGCAGCACAACAGCAGTGACCACCGGACGCCATCTTTTCACAAACACTAATGCCATCTAGTGGTTGCAGGAAACGGAGTTTTAAAAATCGGCGAAGATTCGTATCCATTTTACCTAATCCTTGATTGATATAATATAAAACAAAACAAAAATGTTACCATAGTTACTAAGTTTTTACATAATGGTTAAGGAATTAGTAGAATACAAGTAAATAATAAAACAATAAAATCTAATAATAACAAAATACTGTACATAAAGATATCAGTCCATGCTACAATATATATATACAGTACATAAATTTAAAACTATTATAAGTTCTCCATGGCATACTTCCATGCCTTAGGTAGCTCTGTTATTCTTTCGTTTAATAAATTCTCTTTACTCTGCCTTCTTATTATCTCTAATGTTTCTGCTGTAAATGCGTGTGCTTTCTTCTTAACCTGTCTTATTACCTTAGCGTCCTCCCAGTATACTTTCATATTATTTGCGTATGCATCAACATGGACTGATATCTTTATGTATTTTGTTTTTATTAGATTTTATTGTTTTATTATTTACTTATATTCTACTAATTCCTTAACCATTATGTAAAAACTTAGTAACCATGGTAATATTTTTGTTTTGTTTTATATTATATCAATATTGTTATCGTTTAAATTTTTAGAACTCTGAATGTTCTCTAAAACCACAGATTAGTTGAGACAGATAGGACACTCTCATAGACTCTATTGTATATAAGAAACGAATGAAGCGCCTCTATAGATAGTACTTGAAATGAACTCAACTATTAATAAAAATGATGTTTTAATCTACAAAAAGTTTTAATTATAAAAGTTTTTTGTAATAAAACTGTCATAAGATTCGTAGAAACAATAATAACTGACCTTCCACTATCTACAACAAAATTGAAATGAGTAACGCCCATGGTAACGCCGGTATTGCCAATAGTGGCAGCACCTTCGAACAAGTGAAGTGTCCCATCTGTATCAATTAATCTGTGTCTAAAACCGTTAAGCATTTTGAGATTTGTATTTAGAATTAATAATATGAAGATGGCGATAAAAAGCAGAAAACGTTAGTTCTTTAATAAATATTGTTTATAGAATTCTTCTCTACTACATTGTAGTGCTTGAGTTACTTAGATTTTAGTAATGAGTAAGCAGGTAGTTGGAATTATGGATAAAATTTGCTTTTCCGAAAATACAGCGAAAGAAAGTATTTACTGCTCTGTTGAATATATTTTACATGAAAAAAAATCCGTCAAGTTCGTTACTCTGTAATCTATTTACTAATAGGTTAATTAATGTTTTTATTACAATTACTTTTTAATAATTACTATAAATCTTAATTAATTGTTAGATACAGTAGTAGTTATAACCACTATGTAAATGTTAGTAATTGTCTCTCCAACAAGAATTACAAGGATATACATAAACTAAAGTTATTGATAGTATAACCACTTCAAATAGATTACATTGCCAATCACTATTTTATGATACAATCATGTTGTAATGTAAATTTTCTTGATTATTATTATAAGTATTTAATGCTAAAGTTTGGAAATTCAAAATCATTCTGTTCTTTAGATAATTTGTTATATTCTAATGTAAATTAACACATAATTTAATGATTAATGAATTAATGTTTATATGCTTTCCTATTTTCTCTCTCTGTAATGTGGATACAATTCTAGATAATTGTAATACAATTTAAATCAACTAGAGATTATATATTTATCTTTGAACGATTGTATTGAGATTTTATTTTTTACAAATAGTAGCAAGAAAAATTAAAATACTGTATATAAAAATTTATACATATACACCATATAAAAAAAAAATCAATTTTGGGTGTTACTCTCATCAGTGTTAAGGAATAATTAAATTGCTCATATGGTTATTATTTAATTTTTCTGATTTGAAAATATAAGTTTAATGAATTTTAAAACAATTTTTTTAATTCAAAAACTAAACTTTTATTTAAATAAATTCATTATAATTTAAAAATGTATATATAGCCTATTGAGAAAAGCTGGAATTAATTTTAATATGAAAATCACGATATGCTTTGTATATATTTAACTGTATGAATGCAGGCTTAGATATAAATAAGAAAACATTGATTATGGAATTATAAATTATTTAGATATCTTTTATATAAAATGGCATGCCATTTTTCATACTATGCTTTAAAAAATAAATAAAAAAAAGAAATGATCTAGGAAGAAAGTGAGAGATTAATGTTTTCCTATTCTTTCAAACAACTTGATTTGAAAAATCAATACTTTTTGAATAGTTTTTAGATATCTTAGGTAAGTAAACCAAGATAAATTAACTGTGGTATGTTTAGTTTCCAATTTTTCTAAGTTTACATATCTGTATGAGTTATAGCTTGCAGAATATGCATCTCCCCGAATATGTAATGGATTGTGAACAAATATCTTAAATATCATTTTAAACAGCAATAAAAATAAAAAAAGAAGATTTAAATTTTAACTATAGTTTTCATTGTAACAATATTCGAAAGATTTAATTAATGATTTTCAATAATATCAAATATGTAACAGTTCTGCTTATGTACAATATCATTACTATAATCAGTGGGATTTAATCATGTCAAATTGCAAACTATTACACATATTTACTCGCTATCAAATATAGAATGACGCCATCACAGCAATTATGCATTCAACTAAATGCCTATGGTATATTTGCATCGATTTACAGTGATGCATAATTCAAAATAATATGTATTTGATTTGTATAATATAAAATTTTGAAGTTAAAACTCTCGAAATAAAGTTGCTACCGTTATAAATTTTTTTCAAAATTCTGCTTAATACTAAAGAGAAAGATACATTTTGAACATAGTTTCCTTTCTTTAAATTATTTAATGAGAAAATTAATATTAATAAAAAAGAATATAGGAAGAAAAAATTTAATTTATTGAATTTGTTCAATTATACTTTCATAAATTTTAAAAGTATTTATGAATTAGAACGGGTTACATTTTAACATATGGTATTGTTAATCTATGCAAACTTCATTTTTTATAAAATTGAGCGAAAGTTTAATTATTATTCATAATAAGAAATTATATAATTCTCATGATAATTGGGTAGTTAATAGGTAAAATTTGAACACCTATTATTCAACGGATATAATTAAAGATATCCACAGTTTAGATTTTAAAAGTAAAATTTGAAATATGAGACTGGGACAAAAGATAGAACTCTGGTTGGATTCATAGTTAGCTCGAATTTTGATTTGATAATTTGATTATGTAAACAGTAAACTCTTAAATAACTAAAAAAATATTTTTCACATTTATTTGTCTGAAGTGTTATTGTTTTATAAGTGTTTTAATATAAAAGAATAAAATAGTCTAAAAATTCGCCTTAATCTTAAAAAATTGGAAATCCTCAATACATATTTTAAATATTCAAAATATTACTACTAGAACGCAAATTATTTAGTTAATTAAATTGCATCAAATTTCAAATTACAGGTAATCTGATTCTAATTACAGGATAAAATTTTTATATGCTGCATTTATCGTTTAAAAGAAAAGGAATAAAAGGAATTTCGTTACCATTTATCTATGAATTTAAATAAAAAGATTAAGCAATTATAATTATGTTGCTTTTTATACTTAATATATTAATAATTCAAGCATAAAATAAAAATTTTCCATACTATGAGAAAATATATGTGCAACCGAAAAAATTTAACAAGCTTTATATTTCCCTTTGACACTTTACATATATTTTTACATTCCATGTTTACTTCTGGATCAGAAAGCAATTCGTCTAGTAATTTAGTCCTGTAAATAAATGGATCTTATTCATTAAGAAATACTGATTTCTATATTCTTCGTCGAATATTTTTATTCTGATCCCGAAATATTAGGAAAATTTTCTAGGAATGATACCTTAGTGAAAAAATGCACTCCAAACAAATTCCAGAATAACACAATTGTCCTGTTTAATTTGTTCTGATTAATTTAAAATAATGAAAGCTATGTAATTGATCAAAACACATATTTTGCTTATAATCGCATTTGATGAAAAGATAACGCAATTTCAAATTAACGGAAGCATTTCTGAATGAAAATTTCTAATCGGAAATGAAAGCATTCCCGATTAAGAATCATTGTATTTACGTTTAATTAGATACATTAATTATAAAATAATGATTTATTTGAGAGTTAGTAAATGAAGAGCATAAATATTCTGTTTGTTTATAGAATCTATTTAATACAAAAACTTTTAATTGGTTTTGAATTATGGCTTCAGGATATGATTCCGGTTTTCTTCAGGAGGTTTGAGAGATCAATATAGAGTGCATATAGTTAAATATCTGTTACAAAGTTCGATTTCACAAGAATATGTTTATTTGAAGTAAACTGTTAAAGTCTAAGTAGAATTAATAATTATTTATTTCATGTTCATTATAGTAGTATATATGGTAGACGATAGCATCTTGTTAGTCTTTCAAACTCCTCAATTATATAATTTTTTTTTCTAATTTCAGGATACATTTTATATTCATCTTTTTTGCTTAAATTATATGATCCGAAATGCATACATAATTGGAAGTAAATAATAAAAATAAGTTGAATATCTTTTCTATAATAAGAAATTTATGAATTTATCGTTAAGAAAATCCAAGTTTAGAACTTACCTACCCATTGTTAGTCTGAAGAGTAATTTTATTTTGAAAATCATATAGAATATAATAATAATATTATTATATAAAAAAGAAAAATACATAATTAAAAATTTCCCGGTTGTTTTTTTATTATTGATTGCTACATGAAAAAATCAAATTGAATCAAAGATTTAGCATGCATATAAATATTGACAGCTGAGTTAAGAACTAAATATATTAATATATAGAAGTTCTTAACTCAGCTGTATAATTAAATACATAAATATAGACTACATTTAAAGTTTAATGCAGGATTTGTAATGTTAAATAAATTAGCATTTTTCTTACATATCGTAGACAAATTAATGTCTATAAATCATTTAATGTCATCCAGCTATCATTTTCTCTAAAACTGATAGTCCTTCTTAAACATTCTATTCAATTCATGATGCTTTATATTTATTTTCTAATCAGAATATAAAATAATTTTTGTAGTTATTTTCTACAGTTTCAAAAAAATTTACTATCACCAAATATCATCATTTGATATCCTGAATGGTGACGTCATCCATTCATCATTAATTATTAGCAATTGGAAAACCTAAAAATGCATGAATAAATCCTGAAAGAAGTTTATTGACATTAATAAAAAAATTATACATTATTTGTTTTTTCGATAAGATTAAGTAATATTTAATAAAATATGTTTTATGTATTTTATATCATACTAACCAGCATAAAATTAACTACGATTAAAAATCATCCAATTACATAAATATTTTTCTCGATAAAAATTTATTCATTGAAGATCAAAAGTGAAGCCAAACTGAAACAATTTATTAGAATGAAATATATGCAATTTTATAGCAATCGTTCCTATTAAACCTTCTATAATATAGGCATTAGTCATGCAGATAGGTGGGAAATGATCCATTTTATCAGAAAATATCACCTGATAGTAAAGTTGGAAATGACTGAAAGACTTTCTCATCTGAAAAGACCACAATTTGTTATCCAAACTTTTCTAGATGTGTATTAATGTCTCTCAGTAGAATATCCATTTTTTACGTTTTTTTTTAAATTTTTTGTCTCCGTAATAAACGAAAAGATAGTTTTTTTATATCAAAAACTTTCATTATAGATAGTTTCTTTCGCATTACCGTTATTAAACGTTTACTTATTGAATTTTGTTTTTATAAACATTTTTTAATATTTGCTTTTTTTAATTAAAAAATGTAAATCAATGCCGTTTTTATAAATAAAAATAAGCTTTTTTTTAAAAAAATTAATATAACATTAATGAAACACGTTTAAATTTTAAAAACTTAATATAAAATATCACAATACACAAGAGCAAATTGTTTTAAAAGAAAAACATATACATTATAATATATCGAAATTATTTTTGTTCATTACTGTAATTTTTAATTAAAAATTTCTTTAGTGAGTCGTATTAGAAATTTCGTTTAAAGTTTTGCTAGAAAATCCTATAAAAATAATGAATTACATGAATTTCTGTATGTATAATTGACTGGCATTTTATAAATTTCTAAAATTAATAAGAATATTTATTTTCGGAACACATCTTTATAAAAGGATAAATAGATGTTAGAACATTTTTTTGATATATATATCGATGTAATAAATGAGAACTCAATTACATTTTTCTATAAAAAAAAGAAAAAAAAAGCATTCCTTGAAACGTTTGATATCTAAGAAAGCTTTCGTTTAATTTGTTTTATGCTTTTGTGGGAATTACTTTCTGCTATCAAGTTATTTACTTCTCTACCGAAAAGTTTTGTAAAGAAAAATTATATATATATATTCTAATGTTTCTGCTGTAAATGCGTGTGCTTTCTTCTTAACCTGTCTTATTACCTTAGCGTCCTCCCAGTATACTTTCATATTATTTGCGTATGCATCAACATGGACTGATATCTTTATGTATTTTGTTTTTATTAGATTTTATTGTTTTATTATTTACTTATATTCTACTAATTCCTTAACCATTAGCGATATTTCTTCTGATTTGAATCTTTCATCAAAATTTTCAAATCCGTTTTATTATTCGTATAAAAATTTCTCTCGGAAGACTTTCACCGATTTGTGTAATAATTAATCTTCTATTTTTCATTTTTAGTGCGATTTATTAAAACCGTTAAAAATATTTATATAACTCGTGCAAATTATTCTTGAAAATATTTAATTTTATAGAAATAAAAATATGGCCTGGTTCTCAGACTTTAAAAAATTATGTTTATTTTTCAACAGATTTACTGGAGACATCCTATAGATATTCGTAGAAAAATTTTAGCTGGGTATTTATTTATCATTCCTTAAGCTAATAAATTATAAAATAATATTAAAAAAATCTTATTTATTTGTGAAAAATGAAAATAATATTTTTGTTTGTATAATTTATTTAAATTTGGAAGCAATATTTTGAATATGAAAATAATTGCGAGTAATGAAATTAATTAACTATGCCATCTACTAGATCTGGATGAAGATGCTATCAAAATATTCAAGTTTTAAGTGAAATTTTTCGCATTAAGATAGAATTCTACAGTAACTTCAGTTATATAAATGATTTTTAAGAATTTATAATTTTAAATCGATAGTTTGAATACATTTCACTAATTATAGATATGCTCAAAGCTAAGATAAAGAATTTCATCGAAGTACAAAATTTATTATGTCTCGAGGCAGTAATTAGCGCGCAAACTGAAATTAGCTGTTGGTTTTGATGAACCTGTAAATTAGTTTATTTAAAAGGTATTTGGATGACTTGCATATTAGATAACTACATTTTGTACAAAGGTGCAATCAAAGTTGCGATTTTTGAAAGTTAGATACCGTATTGATTTACTTCATCTGCAGTCATTTTCGGTAAATTAATGTCTCTCTGGCTGTCTCATCTAACAAGACCGATACGTAATGTTATTAATTTGAAGCCGACGCAGAGGGATATTCTTATAACAAATCCATTAAGGTTAGTGAGCGATTAATCTTAATGGCTTACAGTGCTTTTTAAAAATACAATGAGAATATTTATGTGAAAGTTGCAACGGGTTTGCCTAATTAATGAGAAAGTTTCTTTTCTTTTTAAGTTAGAGAGGCAAACGTGGAAAATTTTCGAAACAATTAATAAAAAAAATATTTTGTTATTATTGTAGTTCTTGTTAGTTTTCAAATAATTGAAGTTTCCCCCTTCTTTTTAATTTTTGATTGGTTTCTGATATTTAAACTTGTAATTACTTTATAAATTAATTTTACTTTTTACTTTTTAAGAAAGGGAATAGAATCGAACTTGAAACTTGAGTTAAATAAAATGAGCAGATTTTTGACATCCAGTTATGTAGCTATTGATTACTTGCTATGGCCCCAGGTATAATTAGTTTTTCTCTGAAATCCCAGTAGGTGATCAACAGCTATATAATCAAATGAACAGATTTTTGGGGTTCCAGTTATGTAGCTGTTGATCACTTGCTGGGATTTCAAAAATAATTAACCCTACCTCTGAAATCCCAACAGATAATCAACAGCTATAAGATTTTAGGTTGTCCAGCTGTTGATCATTTGCATCAAAGATAAATCTACTGAGATAGGCGATCAAATTCTATATAACTGAATACCCCAAAATCTTTTTATTTAATTATATAGCTGTTATTATTCATATATTATAGATAAATAATATCTGTTCATTTGGCTTTACTCAAATTTCAAGTTACGATCAATGGATTATAAATTTTCTATTATTATTTTGAACAAAATAATAAATAAATAATAATAAAATATTCTTAAATATTGAAAAATGTTTCAATTCGCATTTAATTTTATATATTTAATTATATTTAACTTTATGATTTAATTATGAAATTTGCATTTTATTTTTTATAATAAATTTATTTTTATCACCATCTCAAAATTGGTTTCATAAATCTTCCTTCCATTTACAATATTTATTATAGATAAATGCAAAATTTAATAAAATGCTTTTTCCCTTGTTTTCGCATTGATTTGTCATTAAAAAAATTACATATATATATTTAATTATGTAAAAATTTTTCAATTTTATGATATTCATATTTAATGATTTGGCACCGGTTATCAGACATATTATTTATTCAGTACTGTTAGTTAAATGTGAAATGATTTTTACATCTATAGAAAGAAAGAAGTTAGATATTCTGCTATACATAAAATGAATCTAACACAATTCATGTATTTAATTCCATCTTTGTGTTTATCTCCATTAATCGTTAATAAGTTAATTTGAACTCAATTTTTCGTTTCTTTAATAACTTTTAATGATATTACAGAAAGTTATTTAATGACTAAGTAGTTATTCGTCTGTTATTCACAAATGTGCCTGAAAGATAAATGGCTGTAGTTAGTATGTCATTAGAAATAAATCCTACCTTATCTGATTGGTATCTTTAGCACTTGGTTTAAAGCCCAAACTCATTTGGATGCATTACTAGGTTAATCAAATGAATTGTTTCTTATTAATTAAACTGAAATAATACGATTTTGAATAGAATATATTTTTATTAATTAAAAATATAAAAGTGTTTTGAAACAAAGAATGTTCTCAGATTAGAAATTAATTTTCAAAGAAGATATTTTCACAATATCAGGTATGTAAACTTTCATTCTGTTCTAGTAAATATTTATGACTTTACATATTTATTTAAGCAAATATTAAAGTTTAAAACTAAAATATTTTACTTAGTATTTATATGTTTACTTTTTGTTTAGTATGATTTTAATAAAAATTGAACGAAGTAAAAAAGACATGTTATACAAGACTTCTATCTAACATACAATGAAAGATAGTTGCAGTCGAAATTGTTTTCTTCTTATATGACAGATGTTAATAGTTTAGAAAACAAGCTTTTCTATAACTAATACTTTCTTGACAAAGATGGAGAAAAACACTGAAGAAATGACAGAGATACGCAACATAAAAATAAAAAAATAAATTCCTTTATTCTGCAAATGGAAATTGCATTTCTGTATTATTTGAATATATATCTTACAAAATGTATGTGATATGTGTGTTAAAACGGATAATACGGTTCGTAAACAGAGCTGCCGTAGATGTTGGGTAAGGTGGTTAGAAAAATTGAAAATAAAATCGTCTTAGCTAGCAGATTAGGGATTGAAGTTCACTGAGGAATTGGGAAATTGGCTTACAGTTAGATGATGTAATGGCTTAAGCTGTAAATGCAAAGACGTTATTTCAAAGAATAATATGATACTCTGGCATTCATGTTATTTATTTATAGATTTATATAAGGCATTATTTTTTAAAGTTGCTCTACAACTTAAATATATATCGAATTTCATTTGAAACTTATTAGCATAATGAATGTAATAATAAAAAAACAGCGTTAACATGATACTGTGTTTATTTCCATCTAATCATCAGAAACCATTTTTTTATTAGTTCATTTGAAGTACCAATCATAAAAACTGTGTATAAAATTCTTATTTTTTGAAAAGAGGAAATGAGAAAACTAAAAATGAATGTAAAAGTTACTAAATACAGTACTATATACTGTACATAGTTACTAGTCAATATAGAATAATTTATAAGTGAAGAAAATATTGTACAATTGATAATAATTAACGATTTGTTTATTAAAGACTTATAAATATACAGAATATTTAATAATTTAATTTTCATAATTAAAGTTATTAACTTACTAATTTTAGCTAGCATTAATATACTAATTAAAAACTGCTAAATAAAAATTAAACTTATATAAAAATATTTTCTTATTATGCTAAATAATATCTAATGCTAATAAATGATAATTAAGAACCAAATGATTAATTACCATAAGTTGAAAATATACAAAAGTAACGAAAAATCAATAACAAACTGCAATCTAAATAGTGGAAGTACCAAATAAATTGAAGAAATATGATTACGCTGAACAAAATCCATGCATTTGGATCAAGTTATGAATTTTAAAAATCACGATTATTCTCGCGAATCATCACAACAACTATGGCTACAGCATATGAAATACCACTATTATATTTATGTATTTTTAACTCGTCCTTTTACGAATGAAAAATAAAATTTGGTAAGATTGAAAGAGGTTCTTAAAAAATTGTTTATCTCGCTGTAAATTTCCACTATTTTCCTGCATATATATTAGGCTGTTAGAAAAGAAGTTAGTAAAGCTGCGTAATTAATTTTTGTAGAAATAAGTAATTTTATTATTCTTATTAACTTTAAAAAATTACAAAATATATAGATTATAATTTTATTGGTGAATTGATGAAGTAAATTCGAAGATTTTTAAACATATAAGATAATACATTAGCTGAATGGATAATTAATTATTCATACTGTCTTTATATATTGATACGTTAAACGATATTTCTACTTTTATTGATTTTTGATATATTTTGGTATTATATTTATTTGTGGGATTAAAATAATTTGTCCAAAGAAACATATTTATTTGGAGATAAAAGAGAGACGAAAAATTCTTCGATACTGACATGAAGAATTTCAAAATTCTATTGTATTTCTCAATACAATAGCTCATAGTTTGAATGTCTAACAAATAAGAAAATTAGAATACTTGTATGAACAAAATTTGCTCAAAAAATATAAATTTGTTTGAAAAAGTTTTTTAAAGTAATTCACTCATCAAGATAGCAATGTTCATTATATTACTTATCTAGTTAAAAAAAATTATTTTTAAAATAAATTTTTAAAATCAATTTTTAGATAAATAAATTTTTTATTTTTTAAATAATTTTTATCTAAAATTTTTACTTTCATTTAAACCAGCACATCAGAGCATCATTTATTTATATGTTTTTCTGATTTTTCGATTAAATATAATTCGAAAGAAGAAACTTTTAGCTATAAATAATAAAAAAAAACATAAATAAAACGTCAAAATATTTACAACACAAATATAAGAAAACAATATATAAAACAGATCGGAAGAGAATTTTGTATTAATATTTTAATATTTTATTTTCTTAACACAATATGTAATAAACATTGAGATTTTGATTCTTTCATAATTTTTGACGAAATTTTCGAATATTTCCTCGCCTTATTTCCATATTTATAACTAGGAATATGATGAAATCAAAAATCCGGCATCATTGTATATATCTAAGAGAAAATACAATTTTTATGGGAACACATGACAATTTATGAAGAAATATATTTCACTATTTTTGTCAGATATATCGAAGTAAAGATGCTTTTTGGAATTTTCATTTATTTTAATAAAATTCCGTTATCTCAGTGGTGTTCAGAATTTTGCGAAAATAGTTATTTTCAAGATAAATATGGGCGTTATTTATAATTATATAAAATAAATAACGTTATTTAATGAATTCATTTACTGTAAATTAAAACATTTATTTAAATTTTTCAATTTATTTATAAATTATGATTATCATATTTTAATTTCGTATTTTACAATAAGTGTAGCTCGTATCGAAGCTATAGAATATATTTTAACTGCAACTATGAATTTTTTAACCTTAACTTGAATTCTACACATTTTTATTTATATAAATGTCATCTTATAGAGGACAATTCTGTAAGAAACCGAGATTTATATCTTGCAAATGGAAATATATTTTCATATAGCATATGAAAAAACATTATACAATGATACTGAATAAACTTTAGAAGTTTTGCAGTAGATTGATTATAAAACAACTTTATATTATAAGATTTGTTTAAAAAATAATAATAATTTGAAATACTGAATTCAAACCTCACTTCACTTTAAACTTCGAATATATATATATTAAATATAAAATTCGAATATTTTAAAATAAGAACTTTAAGATGTAACATATAAATAATTTATTTTTGGACAAACTGATGGATTCAGTTTCTCGTTTCATTACAACAGATGTTTACTTATTCTTTGTATTTAAATAAATATAATGTTTGGAATAGTGAAGAAATTCAAAAGAAATGTTCCTTATTGTTTCTCTATGTGGAGATTTCTGTCATGCCAAATAGCACTCGAGATATCCGAAGTCACTAACTTATAATCATCTGGGGGCAAAATTCATCGATCGGCAAAAACTATTGCCATTAATTCTCCAGAAGCAAGATGGGGAACTAAATATGATGTTAGGAATAGTAAAAAAATTCAAAGAATATGTTCCTTATTGTTTCTCTATGTGAATATATCTGCCAGTTAAAATGGCACCACAGATAGCCGAGGTCACTAACTTAACTTATCTGGGGGCAGAATTCATCGATCGGTAGAAACAATAGCTATCAGTTCGCCCGAAGCAAACTGGCCAACTGGTGTAGGTTTTTCTATAACGACAATAGTGCAAAAGTAACATCTTTGTTGCTTGTTTTTTTGATAACTATTATTAGAGTTTATAAGTCTTAAACATCTTTCATAAAAGATGTAAGTTCATTCAATACATGTGCTCTCCACAACAGAGATCGCTATTCATCATTTTAACTTTATTATATTTTATAATACAGTAGCATACTAATTTTATTATTTTTTTTCTTTATAGAAGTCGATTTTTGATACAACTATTTAAATCAGCCATATAGAGATAATATAAATTCTTCATAATGAGGATTTGCGAAACTTTGACAGTCAATTCAATTTAAAATTTAGATTGATGATTCGAATCCAGATGTAACAATGATTTCATTTGCATATAAATTATGCAATGTATTTTAAGAAAATAGCAAAATAATTTAGATAACAAGAGGCCGTTTGATTTCATGAAAGCTCGACAATTGGAGCAATAAGCTTCAATTGTTATGCTTTTTCATCAAATTAATAATACATATTGTTGACTGATTATATTGGGTTGGAAACTAAGTTATTGCGGATTTCATTAACAGGTAGCATTATTTGTATTTTTATGCATGTTTACATATTCGACACAGATAAGATCTTTTGATATGTTATTACTTGGTTCTCTATGAAACATTCAGTAGCAAAATTACATTGATCTGCTAAATAGTGTGTGCGAGTAATAAGCTAAAACATGAAGAACCGAAGCGAACATTTTCGTCACATTTTGCTTTTTTATTTTCGTAAAGGAAAATATGCAGCACAAGCTCACAAAAAGTTATGTGTGTGTATGGTGATGAAGCCTTAAAAGAACGGCAGTGTCAGAACTAGTTCGCCAAATTTCGTTCGAGTGATTTTTTATTAAAAGACGAGGAGCACTGGACGTCCAGTTGAAGTCGATGATGAGCAAATAAAGGCCATAATTGATACCTATCGTCATAGTTCAACAGGGAGATAGCAGAGAAACTGAATGTATTGCATACATGCATTCTACCTAAAATCCTTGAAAAATCCGTAATGACTTAGTTTCCACCCCAATAGTAGCTAGTTCTGTACAAATAAAACTTGCAAGCTCAAAATAATCATCAGTTAGTAGAGTAGATCGTCAAGCTCATAACATTGGAAAAATACAGATTTTGCAACTTCTGTAAAGTTAAATAGAGATCAATTAAAAATATAAGAGAGAAAGTTTCGTATTCTCCATCTTTAAGTTGCAATCCGAAAAACTGACCTTTATCTACGGTGTCGTACATTTTTTTAAGTTCTAAAGTATGTCCATTATTAATAAAAACCGGCGTAATAGAGTGGATATTATCGATAAATAAAATTTATAATTTTATAGACAATACATGCTGCAAACAAATCTTAATGATTGCATTCTTTCCATCAAATTATAATTTTATTTTAAATTTATTACAGTATTTTGGAAGTAAATTTGTTTAGTTTTCTGTGAGTCCAGATAATTATTAATATATTGGAAAAGTATCACAACCTGAAATGGCGAAACTTAATTACTGTATTTGGAAACTATGAAAATAGAAAGTTTTATTTGGCTCTATTTCTTGTAGCAGCTATTCGAGCACAAAATTAAACAGATCTTTTCGTTGTTGTTTTACTTCGATTTTTAGCCAGAGGTTGCTAAGAAATTAAACAGATCATGGGTGTGACGTTTATTGCTAATTCCACAAATATACCTCTGAAAACGCACAAAACTCTTGATTTTGTACAGATGGCATGAATGTATGAAAACTAGTTTTTCATACATTCATACCATCTGTACATTCATACCAAATTTTTTGTATGAAAAACTAGTTTTTCATACAAAAAATAAGAATAGGAATCGACTCATTCCGCAAGAAATTTTTCATGGAATCCGGATATAATCTTTCGATCCCTTTCTTCATACCTTTCAATCACATTATAAATGTTGTCTGCTTAATCTAGGAAGGGAATAGCTCTACAACTTAATAAAGATAGAAAAATGTCTAAAAACTGTAATGACAATTATTTTCTAAAAATGCTTAGGCGATCGACTTTCAATAGAGTATCAATGTTTTGTACTAATTAGAAGAAATCTATTGTATTTATTTAAATAATAATTATTCAATTACAGTATTATAGCGTTTTTAAAGAAATTCTTCAAAAAAATATTTTATTTGAATTAATTTTTCTTATATTAATTGATTCAAGATAATATAAATATCTAATTCAGAAACCAAAGCTGAGCGATAATATACAACTTTCAAGGAACAATTAATTATAAGTTAAAATTAAACATAAATTTTATGCGAACAAATTATCAGTAAAATAAACTGTAGATATAAGATATATATAAAGTTCTTGGATAGATTTATAATAAATAATTTGCCTAATAGCTAGAGCAGATGGTTATTATATCATGAAAAGTATCTAAAAAAATATTTTTTGTTTTCTCAGCTATTTACACAACTGATAGTGGTATAAAAAAAATCTTGGTATCTTTGATAGGTCACAGCTGTTTGTAATTCCTTAATTGAAAAACATTAATCATAATATAAATTTCTCTCAAGATGGAACTTCTTGTCACTTTTCGTTCAGCATTCATGCGAGATAAATTTTGAGTTTAGTTGTGGGTGAATGCTGAACAGAAATAGGTGAAGATGGATTGGGTGAAATGATCTAATTCTACCCCACGTTTAATAAAAATTGTCCACTAGCCTTCCTTTTCTGAAAATATATCAATAAATCAAATAATTATATCGTAAAAAATATATGAACACTGAAATATCAGAATTTTGTTTTGCATTTTGCGTGGGACCGCATTAGACGTCCATCAGGAGGATTCAAGATCAGGAAGAATGAATCCTTGGTCAATTTCTTCGATTTTTGTGAATGAGTTTGACTTTGGTCTGTTGATCTGAATCACGAAGTGGACAGCTCGTATGAGTTGTGGATTACTCCTCTTCGAAACTCTAGCTATAAAAAAGCGTAAAGCAAGAAAAGTAAGAAGTCACCGAGGAGAGAATGCGCAGCGTTATAAAGAATTTCAATGCATACGTGTTACGACGAACGTGGAGAGAAGTTAAATATTTCTTTTACTTTTTCTATTCTAGAAACGGAACGCACATTTCTATAATCTAACATTGGAAAAATACTTTTCAGATGCTTTTTATAGTGCAATAAAAAAGTACATTTTGTTATAAGTATCATGGTTAACTTTTTTATATCAATATTAAAGTTTTCCAGGGAATCGATGCTCTATACATCAATTTATCAAATTTTCAATCGAATAACTGACAATGCCTGGTTCTTTTATATTTTCTCACATATTTACTATATAAAATGATTTTCTTCTATTGAAATTTTAAAGTATACTTCAGCTTTTCATCAATTTCTTAACTTTAAAAGAACAACGGCAAAGTGCACAATATTATAAATTGTATTTAATCTAATGTTGAGCTATTAAACATAGATTTAGTCACAAACTGTTTTTAATAATACGAAAAATAGAAAATTAAATATTAAATTTATTTATTCTGTAACATAAATATTAATAAGTAAAATTAATATAAATTACTAGTTTTTATTCTGATGTTTTTAATTTAGCTCGCTTTAGTTTTTAATTGAGAGAAAACAGAAACAAATGAACTACTGTATAGTATCCGGAATTTCTGATGATCTTTAAATAATAAATAATTTTATTTTAATAAAAGATAAATATTTACATATTTATCTTTTTATCATAGTTAGATTACTTTACATGATATTATTTATCATGTAATCTTACATCGAATATCTTATAAAAAACGAATTCGAAGCATTATAAAAAAAATCGTATCTACAATGACTAACGAAAATTGAAGACATATTTTAATATGATATAAAAAGAGGAAATTGAATAAAATATCAAAAATATATTTTATAATATCTATAGTAAACAAGAATTATAAATTCTAAGTTATAGATTTAAATATTTTTGAAGATACAGAATCAGAGTAGAGTGTATTTTGATTAACATCAAATCTTGGCATATTATGAAATGAATAAGAAAAATTCAATTCCTTCACTTTGAATCTTTAATTTCAATTATTTTTATTAAAATTCTAAATATAATAAATTATTTTTCCTGTAAAAACGATTAACATAAAAATTACTTAACTTTTTTTTTAATTTTTAAAAATTTTAATTACTAATTACTTTCTATCTCGATTTATTTCATAGAGTCATTCAAAATTTTAAGAATATTTTCTGCTATAACACTACAGTTTTTCGATGGAGATTCTTTACATAAGTTAAATTTTATTTTTAATTAAACTCATTTTTTAGAATTTTTGGCATTTTTCTGCCTACCAATCAGCTAAATCGTACGAATGATATATGTGATATAAAGTAAGTTTCAAAAAATAATTTTTTTAAAATATTTTCTACAATATTTCCACAGATTTAATAAAATGGAAATATTTTCTGTAATATTTTATTTTTTTTTTAATGAGAAATAGTTTCATGTTTTATTTTGTCCATTTTTATCAGCATATTTCGAGGACCAAACATTGCAAAGAATTTAAATTTTCCTTTGTTATCCAAATTATAAGCTTGTTAATTTTGAAATTATTGTGTGGTTCCAATATATGATGATAGGCATTTGAAAATATAACAAAAAGATATTTTTGAAACAATTTGTTGCATATAAATGATGTCATTTGCAGAAATATGACCATATCTTTACTTATCATCAATAATACTCTTGCCTTTAATTTTTTTTACTGTTTTGCTTAAATTTAACCAGCAAATTTTAAAAATTTGATGTGCCAGAATAGCTAATGCCTAAGAGTTTACATTCGCAAAGTCCTCTGCATGTATTATTTGAAGGAACCTTATTATAAGTTCCTTACATAAAGAGAAACGTAAAAAAAGTATCTTTAAGTAAAGAAGAAGTGCAAATCGAATGGTTATAGGTACGTCCCTGTAGGTGAAGGAAAAATTCACACAACATTTCATTTATATGTCGTAAGAAGCAACTAAAGGATCCCTTCTCTTTTCTATTAATGATTTATCACACTTCTGAAAATATCCTTTTCTTTTCTCGTATTTTTTCTATATTTTTCTCTTTTCTTATTTCATTTTTCGAAGGGTTAAATCACTGAATTTGCCCTTAATCTCTTTTATTTAGGTGAAGATTATATAGGATGCATCATTTTATCCATCGTCTGTATGTGTGTTACAATTCCAGAACGATTACCGTACCTAATTTGATAAAATTCAATATTGGAGATTATATTAATTATATTCATTATATATTCTATTTTTAAATAAAAGTAATAACAAAAAATTGAAGATTTTATCTCTTTTTGTGTACTAAATTTCAAAATGAGACAATTATAATCATAGCCTATAATTAGCCCATTATATTCAATAATTTTTAATTATAGAGCAAGTCCTTTTCTATAACATGGTCCATGTAAGTTCAGAGTTTAGACTGTTTTCCCATGCTCGCCCCTGTATAAGGAAGGGTTCTATGTCAAAATTACATTTGGATACTTAGAATCAGAGGATAGGACTTTTTTGTTACAAAATTATAAATCAGGAATGATTAATGAAGACATAAGTTACCTATTTTTCTATATCAGCAACTTAATACATAATAATAACCTTACAAAAATCTTATGAAGCTGGTAATTATTTAAAACGTATTATCCATCTAAAAAACTGTAAAAATAATAATTAATAATTTACAATATTTAGGAAAATATTAATTATATAGTATAGTAATTATTTTTATAAAATATTTGAATCAAATACTGTGCTTCATAAAAATTTAAATTTCAATTTATTTAATTTAACGATCTGTATACAAAACTTTTTTCATAAAATAATAAAACTCTCTACTTTTCAATCGATAAATAAATTATTTTTGATAAAATACAGTATATTTTTTAAAAAAGTTAGATTTAATATTAAATATTATAAGATTTTGCACTTATAGAGAAAATTAAATTTTTTGGATATTTCATTAGAAAAAAGATAAGTCATAATTTGCAATTCTTATCAGATGACAAGAATTGCAAAGAGATTTATATTTAATGTCCTAAGATTGTATTTTATATGAAAGAAAACAGCAATCGCTTGACAGGAAAATAATGTTTAATACGCAAACCAATAACATTTTCGTCCACAGCTACAGTCGAATGTAATAGCAGTTCTAAAAAAAGCATATACAGGTATAAGAATACAAACGTTAATTTTTGAATTACAAAAATAAATAGATTGCAGGTTTTAAATCATTTGAAAAATTGTATACTGTAACAAGAATATTATTTAAATGTTTTACAGTCTGTATTCTATTTATTTTTGTAATTCAAAAATTAACATTTGTATTGTATTCTTATTGCATTTTCTTCTTTGGAATTGCTGTTGATTGTAGCTGAGGGTGATCTGACGAAGGACTGAAAATGTTATTGCTTTGTGTATTAAAAACTTTATTTTTCTGTTAAGGCAAGCTATCTTTTATTTTAGTTATCATATTTTTTAAATAAATAAATCATTTTTTCAAGATGAATAACAATGTCTTATTTTTAAATAAAATATTCAATATTATTATATTTTAATTGTATAACATAACGAAAGTTTCTTAAACTAGCTTGATATTGAACTTGATGTCATACTTAATTATTATAAGTATGCTTTATAAAAAGAAATAAATCTTGTATTTCTTTTGGTGAAACTTTATTCTTATGTTTAATGACTCTAGGATATTATATTAATTATATTGATTTGAATTTTCATTGAAAAATTTAAATGAAATTTTCTTTCTCCATGTATTGTTTAAGCTGGATTGGATACTGTGGAAGAAAATCAAAAAATAAAGTAAATTTAAAATTAATATTTTTAATTATTGTTTTAGTTTTAAATTTTATAATTAAAACTTACTATTTATTATTGATTGGTAGCTGTTTAATGTATTAGAAAGTATTCTAATTCAGGAGATATATGAGAAAAACAATAAGAGTAAACACACACACACCTATATACAAATACCTACATATTTACATATACACACCCACAATGAAGTGTGGGTGTTGCTACTTTATAACTTTTTCATTAATCTAACAGATGTGAAGCACGGATCACTATACGGATGCGAAACTTCCATAGGCCGCTATGCAACTCATTTCTAGACGCTGGAGCCGAAAGGAGGGTGGGCTAAACGGCTTTAACACTCGGTTAATAGTAAACCCGATAGAACGGAAAGCAGTTAAGCAGTTATTTGTTAGAGATATATTTTCAATGCATTTAAATAATTATTGCAATAATTATTAAGTATTTTTATGAATATCAGTATCTGATAGCCAATTTTTTTCAGACCTGAAACCTGCTCAAAATAAAAGGTCAACTTGGATATGTGCTGGCATATCAGTTTATCTCTACATAAGTTATTTACTAAAGATCTTTTTAGAAAAATTAAAAACTTTACAAATAAAAATGTTTAGAATATTTTCAGTTTATAATGTTTAGTAATAAAAAATACCAATGAAAATATAAGCTAAAGATCAGACATTTTACATGGTTATTTTAATGTACAGCAATACCTTGCATAGTCTGGTTAATTGGTTCCTCTTTCTTACTGGACTATTCGAGGTACATAACCTATGGGAAAAATTATAATTGGTTCCAGAAATTTTCGATTTGCCCATAATATATATTTTAAATATAAATTCTTACATTATTATTTCATATGCATTAAACATTAAAATCTTTTATAAAGATTTATAATAGACAGAAGGGGACAGAAAGTGGATCCGAAGATCGGAAAGATATATAATAGACAGTAAGGGACAGAAAGTAGATCCGAGCCCATAGAGACGAATAGATAAAGAGGGCTCTCCCAGCAGGTGAACGCATTCACTTTCTCCAAGTCAGCTGCTTGGCGCCATGCCAAACACAGAGCAGTGCTCTGCATAAAGGCGGATTCCCACTTGAAGTGGGCCGCTGTGGGCTGATGAGTTGCAAATGATATGCCCAGTATTCGTTCCCATTTAATGATTCAATTAAGCGTTTGCGGTAAACAACTGATGACATTGCACTCGAGAGGTAGGCACTACAAAAAAACGTTGTTCTGATAAATTTGGCAACACTGGAGCAGCCTCCTGCTTGTTTCAGCTCGTCATAGTGGCTATTCGCGTCATATATAGGTAGTAAGTAGCAAGCACACTTACATTTCATAATTATTCTAAAAAAATAAATTAAATTGAAAATTTTTTATTAACAATTACAATCCGGACTATAGTGAAATTTGGACTATGCGAGGTATTGCTGTATTATAATGTCAAAACTAAAAGAATTTGTTATGAACCATAAAAATAAAAATAAATTGAAAAGTAATTTTAATAGATTAAGAAGAAATATGAATTCACTTTAAAGCTAATACACCACAATTTAAAAAGTTTTTATTTTATAACTTTCATTTTTTGACGTCATAAATACATTCATCAAGATGATTAATCTATTTTTCTACATGGTTTCAGAAATTCTCTTCTTCTTTTTGCCACTTCAAAACAAAAATCCTTTAACTTGCACAACTAAATTTAGGATCTCTGCATATACAGTAAAACCTGTCAAGTTGAACACCTCTATATGTTGGACACCTCTCTATGTTGAACAACTTTTCCTGGAACCGGACAAAAGCCCATATATTTTACTTTGTTAAACCTGTATTCTGGGACACCTCTCTATCTTGTATCTTGAACAACTGTTTGTAATAAGATGACTTATATCCTGGCCTCTCTATCTTGTATCTTGAACAACTGTTTGTAATAAGATGGACACTTTTGCTTATTAGTTGAAATAATATCTTAAATTTCATTTAGATTTATAAGATTATTTGAAATAAAATTCTTAAATTTTATTTAGGGGTTTAGAAGATTAACCAAAGGAATTTGTGTAAGAGAAACTTATAACATTGTTAGAAGATTAGCCAAAGGAATTTGTGAAAGAGAAACTTATAACATTGATTAGTCTTGTCTTGAGATTCATGGAATTTGTGAGAGAGAAACTTATAATATTGATTAGTTATGCCTTGAGATGATTATTGATGACTTATAAATCCATAGTTTACTTATTTCTGCAAATACAAACACTGAGCATTGAGAAAAATCAAGGTAAAACTAGCCAAATTATAGCCAGAATATTTTGTTGCAATAAAATTTAAAATATTTGGGCTATAATTATCTAGTTTTGGTATTTATAGACCTTGGTTTATATTTTATATTTTTTTCTTTGAGAATTGTGTTCTGTTCTTCTACTGCTGTGATTAAGCTTTCGTTAGTGATCTTAGAAAGCAGTAAAAGAAAATCAAATAAACTGACATTAGACCAAAAGAAGAAAATAACTGATCATTTACAATTCTGAATGTAGTGAGATGGATTTATGTTGCATGACAAGAAGTTTCACAATTAACTATTCAGAAATTAATTGTGTGCTATTTTTTCTGTTGCTGTGATTAAGCTTTCCTTAGAGATTTTAAAAAGCAGTAAAAGAAAATCAAATAAACTGACATTAGACCAAAAGAAGAAAATTACTGATCATTTACTATTCTGGACATAGTGAGATGGATTTATGTTGCATGACAATAGGTTTCACAATTAACTATTCAGAAATGTTTTAAAAAAACTGGGTTCCCTATAGATTCAGGAAGGAATGCAAGAGGTAAATAACTTTGACCTAGGAAAAGAACTGAGTGCTCTTCCTGAGAACTATCATCACAAATATTAATTGCTGTCAAAATTTGTAAAATCTTCAATCTTGTACATCTTGAATATGAAATCACTGGCTGAATATGAAATCTTTTCAATTAAATCACTAAGACAGCCAGTGATTTAATTGAAAAGATTATTATCCAGCTCAATTCATATAGAGACTTTGTTGGAATGATCATGAAACATTTGTGGAATATGTAGAGGAATTTGAACGTATGTATTTTTCTAATAATGAACTAGAGATTGTTGAAACTCTATTTGGTATAAATAAATAAAATTGAAAATTAAAAATAAATAAAATTGAAAATGTGTGGATAAAGTGTAAATTAAATAGAGGCAAACGCTACTTACAGACTTCTTTTCAAATAAATAGTTGTTATGTTGAAAGCACTAGCTTCATATAGATGACTTTTCAAATAAATAGTTCTCATGTTGAAACCAAAAATGACAAATACAAGCTATGGTTTGTATTTGACATTTTCGAGTTTCATTTAAAATAATAAATGTTTCCAATTTGAATTGAATAAAGATTTTGCATTGACATGAAAATTTAGTGTTTAGTATGTTTAGAAAAAATTTTATATGAAAAGTTGGACACCTCTCTAACTTGAACAACTTTTGAAGGAACCAAAAATGTGTCCAACTTACAAGGGGAGGTTCAGACATTCGGGTCACCGTTTTTTTTGAAATTGCGCATACTTGTAGTAGTCCCCTAGGACAATATAATGTGTGAGCAATTGCTTCGGACTCCTTTATATAATTAAAACGGAAGTCATCGTACAATGCTTTACTTAAAAGAACCAACTTCCTCGTTTTATCCTCTCTAGTAATAGTATAATTATTCTCATTCAACCAATCAATCGTCTTCTTAATATCAACCCATTCTCTTTTAACATCAATACCTTTAAGCTTACCCAGAGACTTACGCTTTTGTCGTAGAAATTCCCATCTAAGACTTTCTTTCTCTAAATCATTTTGGTCTCTAATTAAATATTCAATTATCGGAATATCGTCCGTGACTGGGGAATACTTCGGCAGTGCATATGACGCGCCTTTACCTAGTACTCTTTTAGCAAAAGTAGGCAGCTGTATATCTCCCATAATCGTCAGCAACAGCCAGGGAAAAGGAATGCGGTACTTTCTATATTCAGAGCTTTAATAAGGGCTGCAATTTAATGATCCCGTGTACGAGTATGTATGTGATCTGAATGTAATAAATAAGAATAAATACAATAATCTGTTAATAAAAGTTTGTTATTAATTATAAGTTATCATTTAAAATATTTAGGTGTGCCGCCAAATTTTAAAATATTGAAATGTGTTCCTCAACAGAAAAAAAGGTTGAGAACCACTGTGCTAGAGTATATTTCTGTAAATTTCATACTTACATAAATAATTATAATTAATATAAATGATTTTGTAAAGCTTTATTTACTTAGATTAGTTAATTATTTATTACTTAGTGTATTTTATTTATTATTTTCATTATATTTGATTATTTATATACAGTAATATTATTCAACATTTTACAAAATTTCTTTTTAGTTAAAATTAATCCACTTGCCAACTTTTATATTATTATTATTTTTATCATTGGATTTTAATATCAAGAGTTTAATTTCAATTTAATAAAGTTCAGGAAAGAAAAATTTTTTTTAGAAATGCATTCTAGTAAACAAATTGCAATATTATCGAAATTAATTCTTCGAATTTTTAAATATTATTTAAAACATTTCAAAACATTTATTTTATTATTCATCAGATTTAATTATTAATTGATAGAAAAATAAATAATAATCAGTTACTACCAATTTTTATAAAATATTAATTAGTGTTAATTTTTTTATCATCATTATTTTCCATTTGTCGCCGAAATTAAATACTTGTCGTTAAAAATTTTAATTCCAAAAATTCTTAATATTACTATAAAAGTTGATTTACTTTTCAACATTTAGAACAAATTCATATGAAATTGTAATATTTCATATTGCAGTTTCATTATAATCGTTTTCAGGAAATTTACATTCATTGTAGCCGATAAACTTGTGGGAATATTGCAATGTTTAGTTTAGATACAATGTCTAATCCTGCTAGATTAAAAAAAAAACCAATTTGCTAAAATTTTTTCAAGACATGATTGGAAAAAATGTATTTTATTCGTTTTATAAAATAAAAATTAAATATTTTGTTGTTAAATATTAATTAATTTAAATTATTTCTTTTTTGTGGCAGTTGATAAATGAAAATTTTTTGTTAAAATCTTAATTAATATAGTATTAGTTCTGTTTATGTAATTTTAACTATTTAATTCTTTCACAATAACATAGGTTCAATTATTGCGTCAAAATGATAAGTTGGAACGATTTTTATATACAGTGAAACCCCGATTTTGAAACTTTTCAGGGACCGGTCCGAAAAGTCGAACGAGCCGGGAAAACGCACGAAACGGGAACTCTGATGACGTCATAATAAAAAAGTTATATAATTAAAACGTAGGAAGAGGGAAAGTTTTACATTGCATGTATAGGAAAATGCTCGGACTTCCGAAAATAGACGTTTAAAGCGGGAAAGTCGTACGATACGGGAACGCACGAGCGGGGTTTCACTGTAATCTAAAAAATTTTTTTTCTACTTCCTAAATTGCTATCAATGACATTTTTATAATGTTTTGTCAAAATTAGATTAAAACTTTATTATAAGTCAAGAAATTTACTTATGTTGTTAACTTTATTTTAATCAAAATTTTCCCAATATGCAATAAATAATTTATTTTATCTCAATAATAATAATTGCTATCAATTCAATTTAATATTTTTAATATAGTCTCATATAGTTTTTATTTTACAAGACGATGCATTAATATTCTTTAATAAGAATTAATTAAATTCTTTTGCAGTGAGGAAAAAACAGAATGTATCATTTAAATTAACTTTATATGATGATATTATTATTAAGCCAAATTTTAATAATCGGTATTACTTTTGCAATAATAATCATCGAGTACAACCTTGGCAGTAACCATTTTTACACGAAATACCAAGTCCACACATTACGCAATCACGATCAGTCTTACAGTTTACAGGATATGGTGTTCCATAAGCTGTCCAAATCACTGAAATTTATAATAATATATTTGTCATCAATGCATCATACTTAATTTGGACAAAAAAATTATAATAATTAAAAAATTAGTCTTACACATTGAGAAAAGAACCAGGATTACCAGAACAGCGAAAAATATCTTCATTTTTCAATAAACAGAGTTAATATTTAGAGCTGTAAAATTGAAAATTAATATCTAAAATTTAATTCTTAAAAGTCAAACGTCATATTTACCTTTCAGAATTTCCTTAGGAATAATAATGCAGACAGAATGGTTGGATTATAAATACTCTCTAGATAAACATAACAGCTGCAACCAATAAAAAACAATATGCTTCATTAAAATTTGATTATAATGAATAACAAACCAATAGGTTAGGTTAGGTTAGTTTTATTACGCCGCCATATCCTCATGGGATATCGCCATTTATAGCTCCCATCACAGGCTGGCCAGCACCCATGATGGGGTTCATATCCTCATGGGATATTCTGTATCTGGCGGCGGCCATTTATAGCTCCCATCACAAACTACCCAGTACCCATGATGGGGTCAACCGGCCCATCACAGGCTGGCCAGCACCCATGATGGGGTCAACCGGATGGTTGAAATCACAGGCTGGCCAACACCCGTAATGGGGTCAACCGGATGGTTGAAGAGGGGGTTCAACAGGCCGGGCCCGGACCCCTCCTGAAAAATTGGAGGTGTTGACTCGGATTTGAACCCGGATCCTCCAGGGTGGTAAGCCGAAGCTTTCCCAAGTAAGCCGAAGCTTTACCACGCGCCCGGATCCCTCCTGAAAAATTGGAGGTGTGGGACCCGGATTTGAAACAGACCCCTCCTGAAAAACTGGAGGTGTGGGACCCGGATTTGAACCCGCTCCAGGGTGGTAAGCCAAAGCTTTACCACGCGGCCATCCGGCCGACACTCCTGAAAAATTGGAGGTGTGGGACCCGGATTTGAACCCGGATCCTCCCAGGGGTGGTAAGGCCGAAGCTTTCCCACGCAGCCATCCGGCCGATCCAAACCAATAGGAAGTTTAGTTTCAATGTTCATACTTCCTAATATGTTATAATAAAGATATATTGTATAGTAATGCGTAATATTTTTATTCTTTATGTCATATTATATTTTCCAAAACGTCATAAGAGAAGTCATTATCTTTAATTCATAGTTTAATTAATTATTTTTAAATGTGGAATGATTTAAAAATAAAATTTATAAGAGAAATTTATTGATTTCATAGAGAAAAACTGATAAATATCTGAATAAAAAATATTCTTAATGAAATATGGTTAAATACATTAAATAAGTTACTGAAAACAATGAACAAAAAAATTTGAAAGGAATATAATTTTCAAAAAGGTCTAAAATGATTTTTGAATTGTATTGATTTAATACAATTCCAAATCATTATTAATAAATAAATCAATCATTATTAAGCATAATTTGGCGAATATTTTAAAATATTTTTGATTTCAATACAAAAACGATAGTTTTTATGATAAAATCCATGAATTTTGATAATATTTAGTTACAAAACAATTTTATAATAAATTTAGTTTGTTTGAAAAGGTTGAAAATATTTAAAAGCTGCTGATAAAATTACAAACGGAAGTACTAGTACTGTAATGGGAATTTAAAAACAATACTTGTTGAAATTTGATATTGTAGGAACGAACGAAAGCTTAGATTCATAAATAAATGTTTACATAAATAAGTCCGAACAAATATAACCATTGGATTTGATATAATAAAGGTCTATTGCAAAGTAATGCATATATTTTTTATTTGTTATGTCATATTATCTTTTTCAAACCGTCGTCATAAGAGAAGTCATTATTTATAATTCATAGTTTAATAGGAAAAGAAGAGAACACTCGTAGAGATTATTGATAAAAATATCATCTTTATTGCTTAAACTGATAAAAGTTCTTCAAAACACTTCTCCCGAGATATTATTTTGGAGAATCTTTACCAGCTAAAGCAATAAAGATGATATTTTTCTCAGCAATTTCTACGTGTATCTTCCTCTCTTCCTGTTAAACAACGAAAGCTTAACAAAATCCACTAGTTACACCTATTCAGATTTATTTATGCAAACATATTTATTGTTGATCATCATCATCAGTCTATATGTGTAAAATGAGATTATTCCAATGACGAAAGTCGGAAGTGAAAATAAAATAAAAAGAAATTAGAAGTGTAAAAATAATTATTCATTTACTGTATTCTTTTTTCAGATTATAATTAATTAACCAAAATGATTATACTTGAACGTATTCAAAATTATCATTTTTCACATCTTTAATATATACTGTACTTTATTTGACAATGTTAAAATCTAATATATGTCATTTAATGTAATATGTGTTGTTTTTCTACCTCATTAATAAAAATAAAATATATGCATTATATTTTAATATAATGCAAAGCTCCGTACTGCCGGCCGCACTCCCGTTCCGTCTAACATTCGGTGCGCAACTACGGGACGTCATGCAGCGGACATACCGGATATGGCATTAGCGACGAGGCGTGGGGTACTCGTCGTCGGTGGCCCAGCACCATGGAAAACAGCGTAGTGGGAGGCGTACATCTCACCCATCTGTTTGTTTCCATCATACTCTTCTGTCTTCCTCACGGTAAGTGACTACCCGTCCACGCTTACCCTTCCGTCCACCCCCGACCCCGGAAAGCCGGCAGCGGCGGGCCCACCCGGGCTCCGGCACTTTTTACGGGTCTTTCCGGACGGCCGAAATATCCGCCGGGGCCAGTAGGCGGTATCCGCGGCGGCCGATCCGGTCCCTTTCCGGTCCGGAGCTACCGGTCGGTGCGCCCTGAAACGGAATTCTTTGGCCCGGACCGAATCCGCTATCCACCCTGGAAGTCCGAACGAAAACCCTCCACCCTGGCCACGGAATTCCGGACCGGGAAAAGAACGGCCGCCGGCTCCGGGAACGACCGGAATCTGGTCCCGGTCGGCGCTACTCGGGACGCGTCGGACCGGCCCGACAGCCAATGATAGACTCAGTCGTCCACCGGGAAATCGCTAGAAATTCCCGTAGCGCCTGCGCCGGACCCTCCCAGCCCGGAAGAGAATAGGGACGTGTGCGAGAAAAGAATACGACCACCGGGTTTCCGAACGAAAACCCTCCACCCCGGCCACGGAATTCCGGACCGGGAAAAGAACGGCCGCCGGCTCCGGGAACGACCGGAATCTGGTCCCGGTCGGCGCTACTCGGGACGCGTCGGACCGGCCCGACAGCCAATGATAGACTCAGTCGTCCACCGGGAAATCGCTAGAAATTCCCGTAGCGCCTGCGCCGGACCCTCCCAGCCCGGAAGAGAATAGGGACGTGTGCGAGAAAAGAATACGACCACCGGGTTACGGGGCGCGGGACGGGCGCTCCGTCGATAGTCCGGTGGGTACCGGTGCAGACCGATCGGAATCCGGCCGGTCGATCGCTTCCAAAATGGCGGCCGGCCCCGTCTTTCCGCGACGTAAACACGCCGACGATCGATGAGAAACAGAGAGACCGGCCGGCCCCGTCTTTCCGCGATGTAAACACGCCGACGATCGATGAGAAACAGAGAGACCGGGACGTCTTCCCCGGAGTAACGGAGACGTCCGAAAGCGCCTCCCGAACGTATTATCGTCCCGTCGACACCGGGAGGGTCGACCGGGCGTCTGGCGCCTTTCCCTCCGCCACGGCCCAGCTCGAACGGAGCGGGACGGGGCGGCGGACCAGGACTGATGGAGGAAAGGGTCCGAAAACGGAGCGAGGAAGGAGGAAAGTAGGGCCGCTTAGGCCGGGGGACCGAGCCAAGTAAGTACGGGAAAGAGCCCGCCGGTGGGCCGCTTCTTCCTCCGGCTCCGTCCGATCGATGGTGACGGGTCGATCGGCCGCGCGTTCTTATCGACGCGGGCGCCACCGCCCATCGACCGGTGAGGAAAGGACCGCATTCGGCTGGCCAACGTTCGTTCATCGGACGAAAGATAAGTTTTTGTTCTTCGATAGAGGGAGGCCGAAGAGAAGAAAAATTTTTTTTTTGGCTGTCCGTTAAGGAGCGACGGTTTACTAACGGCTTAGATTACGCGCTCGGTCGAGACAGCCGCCGACTTTAAACGAGTAACAACGCTGAGAAAGCCGAGCCGATATAATAATTAAAGAAGTTTTTTCTTTAATTATATCGACTCGGCTTTTCCGACATTTCAACCTTCCGGTTTTAAGCGAACGGCCAGATGTAATTATTATACCAACGTTATAGGCCGTACGCTTTTTACTCTTTAGTTTCGCGTATACAGTGGTGCATGGCCATTCCAGGTCCCGCGATTCGTCAGTTTCGCGTGTTGGCGCGTGAGCGTGCGTAGAATTGCGCCGTGTCATTCGCTATTTGTCAGTGCTTTTCGAGCTAATTTGGTGTTGGCCCGTGTTGTTTGTGTTAATTTTCGACTCTACATCTTTCAGAAAGTAAAATATTTGTAATAATTATTATTTTTTTGAGTGAAATGTAAGGCTAGGTTGGAAGAGAACCGACCGGAGGAATAATTCAGAAAAGAAGAACACTCGATGGAGGGAAGAGACGAAGAAAAAAATTGTAGATAAAGCGCGGAAAGGTAGAACAATTATAATGTAACTCGAGTATGGCGTTTCTAGGACAACTGTCTCAACGTTTCGGAACACAGACAGAAGATTACGGGCGCTAGGATGTCCGCTGGAAGACTCGGTTCCAACATCCCAGGGCTAATAAAGTGTGTGTCGCGTATAAAATGGTGCATTTTGTAATTTAGCGTGTTATACCATAGTAAAACACAGGTAATAAAGTATATAACATAGTGTATCTGTCTCACTTCGCCCGTTACTCGGAGGAGTGGGATGGCCAGCTTACGGCTATCGGCTCTTCCACCATTCTTAACGGTGATTTTTCCAAATTTCGATGGGCCTTTTCATCCCAACCGGGGTATATCGGCCGCTGGTCAGTGGTCGGACCGTCCGGGTGGGCAGTGATCATACCCCGGGAACCGGGTAAAGAGGAAACTTCCCGGGATGGATTAACTAGCCGAATAGGTACGGACTATACGCCCTGTTAAGAAAATTAACTAAACGCGTGCGGAAGATCGACCCACGCTCCGTCAGTAAAGACACCGGGATCGAGACTAGGCGGGGACGCTAAAGATCCATTCGGCGGCTAGTGGGACGCCTAGCCTGGTGGCCGAAATAAATAAAATTAAACATAAATTCTCCATCCGGGTGGGCGGATACTGCCGACGCCGCCCAGGCTCCAGCCCGGAGGCGGACTAATTACCCAGCGGCTAATAAAACGGAATCATCCAGAAAAGTAAAAGGAAGGCCACCGGTCGGGTGGGAGGCTCCGAACAGCGGCAAACCGTCCGCCTCCCAACGAAAATTGACCGGCAGCGTGGGATAACCGGTCTACAGCCAGCGGCCGAGGATACATAGGAAAACGTTACATTTAGGCGGCGGAAGATCCGTTTTCCACCGCGGTAGGTGGATTAGCGGACCAGAAACCCGGCCACCGGAACGGCCCGCTCGGTCTACCTAGCGCTCGGTCTACCTAGCCGAGAATCGGAAAGGAAAAGCCGCCACGCCTAATAAACACCGCGTAAATCGATTTAGCCGCGGTTATCCGATACCGCCCGGGAAGAGGATAGGTGGGAAGAAAGGAATACGAAAACAGGGTGGGCCCGGGCCAGTAAATAGGGGAAGACAGCTTCTTTTTCTTCTTCCGGTAAAAAGTGACGGTGGGCCCGGTTTCCGGTGGTAAACTGGAAACCGACCACCGAATCGGAGGAAAGGAATACGAAAACAGGGTGGGGCCCGGGCCAGTAAATAGGGGAAGACAACTTCTTTTTCTTCTTCCGGTAAAATAGTGACGGTGGGCCCGGTTTCCGGTGGTAAACTGGAAACCGACCACCGAAGTCCCGGGACCCACCCGTCCAGTTTCTTAGGAATGGGGGTGGCCCCACGACCGGATCCGGCCGGTAAACATAACCCGGTTATGTTTTAGGCGGTGGAAGATTCTCTCCCGTCCACCGGCGGTGAAAAGCCTCCGGCCGGATTTTAATTCGTAATTTGGACGCCGACCACCCCTTCCCGGGCCCGGGTACTCGGGACGCCCAGTGTCGCTCGCTAATCGATGGATTTGGGGAATCGACCGTAATATATATGGGGCGCGTATAGGTATACGTATCTTTTTTCGGTATAGTTTTAAAGTTCCGAAGTAGCTACCCGCGATTCTTATATTAAACGCCGATGGTCCGACATTAAACTATTGGAACGTGTCCGACGGAACCGGGCCTTAATTCGGTCGACTTCGTCCACCCAGCGCCTATCAATTGGCAGTTGGTAGTTACTCCGGTGGGGGGATGGCGTCCCGCCAACTATTACCTCAAAAATTTAATTGGTGCGGTTTCGTCTAAGACGGAGTAGGGCGGGGTTCTTTAACCCGGCCGCGTCTTCCACCGTATCACTTTACTAGGGCTCCGGCCATATTTATCTCCGGAAACGAATCGGCTGAAATAAGAAAAATGTAGGGAAACGGACGGATAGCGGGCCCGGTAGGCCTATTTCGACTACGTTAACTCGCTCTCCTAAGTCCGCCTGATTGGCTACCTAGCGCCCTAGTCTGTTGCCGGTGTATTAACTGGGCCGCCTTTTATACTCGGAATTATTCCCATTTATCTCTTTATTGTTTGTAACTCGCCGAATGATTTTTATTTTTGTTCTTACTAAATTATAGTTATCCGTTTGTTGTCTTTTCGTAGTTTGTTAACGCGTGTCCGGGGAAACCCGAAAACCGGCGTGGGGGCCAATGGCAAATGCCATTATAATGTATATAATCCTGTTATATAGTTTCTTAATTCGCATTGCGTATCTGTAATTTTTATTAGTTATAATGTATGATTTTGCGCAATAAATAGTTCTGTATTCTGTAGAAAAAGAATGGATATACGTTTATCGGCCTAAATTTTCCACCTAACATTACTGTTCGTTACGTAAAAACTGGAAAAGTGGAAGAAAGCGCCTTTCCCGCTTGTAGATTAAGCCGGTGGTCCCACCGCCTCTTAACCGTCGACAGGCTGTATTCCCGTAGCCCGTGTCCGTTTCCGTGGCCAATTTATTTTTCGGGTTTATTGGCTGAGCCGGAAGAAACGGACCGTTGGTATTTTTTCGCATCCCTCTTTGTAATCGGGCTCTCCTACCGTCGGCCGTCTCCGCAAATTTATGCAGAAAAGAGTTTATTTCCGTTATTTGTCTCGATAAATTTTCGCCTCAATTAGGGCCGCGCTTTAAATCGGACTTTTACTTCCGTAATAAATACCGTATTCGGACAAAACCCCATTATATAGGTATACGTATCGATCGGGTAAATATTTATTCCCTTTAAGCGGATCTATGTTTCGTGTGACTGTGGGCTGTACCTTACGTTGGCGCCATGTACCAAATTACTAATAATAACGATTTATTCGTCGTCGTTATTCCGCTAACGCGTGTATGCGGTGGGCTCTACCTTACGTTGGCGCTATGTACCAAATTACTAATAATAACGATTTATTCGTCGTCGTTATTCCGCTAACGCGTGTATCGTATACGCTAGATATTGGCGTGAAAATACTTTCGGAACGTCACCGACAAAAACGGACCTATTAGCTCGTTTCTCCGAAAAATCGAACTTCGGCCCTCTAGTGTGAAAATATTTCATTTTTCCAAACCAATCGATAGAATACTCGGTAATTTTTTTAACATATACCATTGAATGCCGATTTGCAGCGGGTAGCCCTCCGGATATTCTAACGTCGACACTGGGGGAGGAAGGATTTAAGCCATTGACCGGATGCCCCGGAAAAACTGGCCACGTCGGAGGCGGGAATTGAACTGGGATTCTCCGAGCTAATGTTTAGATTAGAATCCGATATATATATTTCCGTCCAGTTATAATTTATTAATTTTTTAAAGTTGTCTTCCCGACTCGGCGGTCGGCTCCGCGCCAAACCGGAGTAGCGGAAGGCGCGGAGTATCGTATACGGAGTGGATACTCTGGTAGGCGCTAATGGGGGCCTTAGCCCACCGCCGAATGGCCTAGAAAGTGGGCTACCGGTTTCCCCACCCACAACCGTCGATTGGTGACCGAAGACGCCGTTATATCCGACAGCCACCGTCTTCGAAATACCGATTTATTCCCGCCTTTAATGACAACGAAGGTCTTAAATTATGCAGTCGACACGGTTCCTAATAAAACGCGTTTTAAATAATTGAATAAAACCGAATCTTAATACAAAATTCCATTTATTCGAATACCATTTTTATTAGGTCGACTGGCACCGATCTTCGCCCGTTAAATACGCTTTACATATTTCTTTTTTTAGGCGAATAGCCCATGGCTACGCGTCACTAATCTGAATTTACTAATTTCGCTTTACATTCTAGCGCCAGTTTAATTAACGAAAGTACGGCCCTACGCTCGTTAAAGTTATCTCGGTGTCGGCGCTCCATCCGCCCACCGAAAGTAACTATAGAGGTTTTACCCCACAGATTTCCGCCAACATTTTCCTTAAATAATAAATAATGGATTTTCCGATACGGCGCTGCCTGGCCAGTCGATACTAATCCGTCGCCGAAGTAATGTCGAATGGCGGGACGATATTTCCCATATAAGACTATGTAAAATAGATTAATTCGTTATCCATCCCCATCCCACTCCCCTAACGGGAGAGGTGAGAGAGATATAATAGATTATTTACTTTATTATACGCGCTTTACTATTGTATAACACGCTAAATTACAAAATACACCATTTTATACGCGACACACACTTTACTAGCCCTGGGATGTGGGAAAGAAGTCTTCCAGCGGACATCCTAGCACCCATAATCTTCTCTCTCTGTAGCCGAAGGTGGCCGCGGTTGTCCTACCAACGCTATACTCGAGTTACATTTTAATTGTTCTACCTTTCCGCTCTTTATCTACAGTTTTTTTCTTCGTCTCTCGGCTCCATCGAATCTTCTACTTTCCGGAATTATTCTTCTGGTCGGTTCTCTTTCGACCTATCTTTACATTTCACTCAAAAAAATAACAATAATTATCAACTTTTTACTTTCTGAAAAATCTACGTTGAAAATTAACGCCAACAACACGGGCCGACACCGAAGCAGCCCGAAAAGAACTGACAAATAGCCGATGACACGGCTCCATTCCACGCACGAACACGCTCCAGCCCGCGAAACTCGAATGTCGAATGGCCAAGGGCCACTGTAAATGATACCCGATAATATTTCCATTATGTCCAGCCGGTAATTGGAAGGTCATTTAAGCCCGTAATAATATGGGAAAAAGTTTTTGCATTCTCGCCCGAGTAGATATGTCGCGTTATTTTAAGATTAATAAAAATATGTATTATTTTATTAATATGAAATAATACAAATATATACCGTGAGTTTTTCTCGAAACCGAATTTTGGCATCCAGCCACTTCTGATGCGTCTATCACGTCAGGAATCGCTGGCTACCAAAATTTATTTTATTTTTTAATTCGAACGATATTTATTTATTATTGCATCCGAGAGACAAAAAACGATTTAACACACAAGATTATCAGATTTTAATGCTGGTGTAATTAAATTTGAAAATAAATCATTGAAAAATTGTGAAAAGATGTTCGGCAAACAGAAATTCTGTTGTTGCTATAACGACAGCGTAGAAACGCAGACGTGCCGCGATTCGAACATTTTAAAAAATGTTCGAATTAAAAATATAAAATAAATTTTGGTAGCCAGCGATTCCTGACGTGATAGATTCATCCGAATTGGCTCGATGCCAAAATATGAGTGTTCGGTTTCGAGAAAAACTCACGGTATATATATATAAACATATGTTACGGGACAAACCCGAATTCCGGAAATATTAGAATTTCCTAGTCAAAACGAGAAAGTCTCAACGCTGGTCGGACGTTCTAGTACTTCCTAGGCCGAACTGGAAATGCCGAACATTTCTTATTCAGAGTCAGGAATTTTTAGTTTGTCCTAGTCGAAACCCCGAGTGGCCAACAATTAAAACAAAAGTCTTCGTTTCTCGTGTATTCCCGCTCAGAGTTCGATATTTGCCAGCAGAATTTTCTTTCTTTAGAGAATATCCGCCAGAATAAACAAATCTCATTCGGGAAAGCCGCGATCCGTGTCAGTGAAATGTACACGGGGCTAATCTTTCTTTCGATGCAACGAGCATTGTGTATCTAAATTATGTTTGTGCGAGAAGAATAACGTCGTTTGTAATTTTAAATGCCACCAGCACCTACCTTTCAAAAATAAATAAGAGGTACCTAGTTGTGTTTTTCAGTTTTTAAAATTTTTACTTCGTATTTTATGTTGAACTTCGACTAATAAAAATATTAAAAAAATTGGGCATGAAAATTAAAAGTTGGCAGTTTCGGTTCTTTAAAGTCAATCGTATAATATTGAATGAGAGTTAGCTCTATTTTATTTTTTAAAGAACTGAATTTCAATTCTTTAAAAAATAAAATAGATCTATCTCTCATTCGTTACGTTCATTATTAAAATAGAGCTAATTCTTCACTCATTATGTTCATTATAATAATGTTTTTCATCAATTAATCAACTATTTTTCTATTCACAGTATTACCATAAATAGAAACATAAAAACATAACTAGGTACCTCTTATTTACTTTGGCCAGGTAGTCTTTTGTGGCATTTCGAATTACACTAAATGTTATTCTTTTTGCGCGTACATAATTTAGGCACACTTCGCTTCGGCACAATGCTTAAATAAATTTTTGAATAAAAATGTTCCGCGTTTAAAGCCGATTTAATCATATATACGCGCTTCCACTGGCCTAGATGGCAGCCTTCCTCAATGAAATTTGTTTATCCTTCCGGATATTCTCTAAAGAAAGAAAATTCTGATGGCAAATATCGAACTCTGAGCGGGAATACACGAGAAACGAAGAATTTTGTTTTAATTGTTGGCCACTTTGGGTTTCGACTAGGAAAAACTAGAAATTCCGGACTGAATAAGAAATGTTTGGCATTTCCAGTTCGGCCTAGGAAGTACTAGAACGTCCGACCAGCGTTGAGACTTTCTCGTTTTGACTAGGAAATTCTAATATTTCCGGAATTCGGGTTTGTCCCGTAACATATATATTAAATATATATTTACCATGGTTTTTAATACGATTCGTATAACTTAATCTTTTATACTTATTTGGATTTTTGAAAATTTGTTAATTTTATATCCGGATGGATAACATAAAAATATGTATACGAGCAAGATTACATATTTCTTAATTTCATTTCGAAGTATTACACCAACGCCGAAATAAGAAACACCACCATAGAATATTACTGTAATGTCATTATTTTATTCCCTTATAAGGAGTAAATGAAAAAATGGTTAAGTCCAAAAGTATAGTCTGATCGAAGGTTGATTAGGAATATTTTAGATTATTTTAAGGTCCTACCTTAAAATAATCTAAACTTACTGGTTAGAGTACCGACTTATCTATGCCAACGTAAAGTTTTTTGGAAAGCTTACCCTTTCGAGTTTCTTTGGAAAACGGAACAACGCGTTTCGATGGTTTCCACACGTACCGCTTAGTAAGCATCTTTTGTCCGGGAGGTAATGATAGAGCGAAAAATTTAATTCGAAATAAGAACTAGCGGCTAAATTCGGAAATAATAAGTTACCAAATGGCGTCGAAGATGCGCAACTGATTCGGGTTGATCGAAAGGGCGTCAGAAATGATTTAGTTCCGTAATTCGACACTGGAGCGTGACTACGAAATTTGCCACTGTCCACTCTGTATGTGTCGTAGACGCGTTAAAGTTGGTGACGTCTGGTAATATTTTTTCGGGACATGGAAATCGAAATAGATATTCGTCAATTCTCGCTATTTCATTAAATATTTTAACGTCCCGCCATCCGGGTCTCGGAACCAGGCGATAATTACTAGAGTTATTTGGATAGGAATGATCTCCTTAACAGATTTAAACGAAATATCGCATTTATGAGTTAATTTTTTGAATATATAATTTTTGTAATATTTAGAGGACACTGTCAACTAAATTATTATTTGAAATCCGATAATATCCGAGATGTTGTTTCGATCAAATTCGGCGTCGGTAATTTTTCTTTAACTACACTAAGTATGACATATAGTTTTCCAGTAATCGTATCTATTTGATATTTGATGTTCTTCCTATTGTCCACGATTTTATAAGATTTCGCTAATAAACCGTAAACAGTTATTTTTTAAATCAATATCGAAAAATCGGTATTTATATATTTTATCGATACCGAGAAAAATAGCCTGTATATCGGTATTGGGGATGACCAGGCGGCCAGCCTTAACCAATAAGAAGCGGACACTTAGGTGTATGTTTATCTAATTTACAGCCACGTCTCGAAATCAATCGCCTCCTTCTCGTTAATAAAATTATCATTTATATTATCTACTTATTAATTTCGACCACACAATATTATTTAATTATCGTTATCTATATCAATATTTTGATTCGTATTAATAAATAAATTTTTTTCGGTTTTTTATTGGGTAAAAAGTTTTGGCAGACACCGCTCGATCACGACGATAACTTTCCGGCCAAGTTTCGTTTAAGAAAATCAAGTTTTACAGTTACTATCGCAGATAAGCGAAATACGCGCTTTATAAAGCCAGTTTAAATTTATAAATCAAATTGTCGTTAACATATTACACATACAAACGCCCGCCCGCGTTTTATAACCACCTAATTTGGCCTACAAGATTAAAACCAAATGGACACACCTATGTTTTGAGATCTACGTTAAGCCAAGCGTTTAGGTATTATCGTATTAGCGTAACACTAATTATACGTATACAGTAAATGGGCAACATTTTTAAAATAACCAACCGAGAACCGCGAATATCGAAAACAGAAAATAACTTAAATAATGCCTCGGTATTCGAAGGAGTTATTACGGGTGGAAGCGCCAGCGACCTATCTGGCTACTAGTTAATTTATGCCTAGCGCTCTATAGTGGGTTAGAACGAGTCCAACATAATAATTGTAACTGTAAATTATAGATATTAATTAAAAGTAATCTAAACCGCATCTGTTCGTAGTGTCGAAGTACGATTCGTCGAGTTTCTGGTGGAATATACTTTCTGGCTATACAGTCAATTATTCGCGAAAATTTATTTCTAACCATAAAATCGATATTGGCGGAGTCCCGCCGAGCGGCGAAAATACTATTACCAATGTAAACTCTCTCTAATAAAGGAAATTGTTGGCTAACAAATGTAGTCTCTGAATCGGTTGGTCGGAAAATTTCCCAGTACCTATCCTCGCTCACTCCACAGACCGCGGGTAGGCCAAAAGCTTGTTCGTATCGTCCGCGGGTTCCATAGAAGATGGTGACCCCACGCTCGAATGCAGCTTCAAATTTAGGCGCCTAATTCCCGCGCATTTGATTCTTACACCGAAATTTAGGAAATCTGAAACAAAAACAGAGGCGGACGCAGTTTTTCGACACAATTCGGAAAGACAATGCGTCAGCTGTCGCATCAAATATCTCTCACCGTCAAAAAACTATCGATCAAAAATAAGATTTTATTTACTCCATACTTAATATTTTTAAAAATTAAATAAAGGTTACTATAATTATAATACCGTATACGGTACTATATCGAGGGTTCCCAAAGTTTTGCCTAGGTGGGCCAAATTACCAATTCCAAATATTTGGTGGGCCAAAAACGAGTGTTATGGAAAAATACGTTCAAATTGATAAAAAGTTAGGCACCAGGCAAAGATTTATACTAATTTTATAACATACTCGCTCTTTATTTATTACTTTTTATTACAAACTGTTTAAAAGAACACATTTCAGAAATAATTAAACAAAAGTAACTAAATAATTTCAAACAAGTAAAGAAAATAATAATAATTTCATCGATCCGAAGTGTGCGACTGGTGCAGTTGTTGTTTTCTTTTAATAATAACATCGAGCCTCGGCTCTAAGTGAGTCGAATGTCTCCTTAACACCTGTTATAAATGTTCATCAGGTAATGTTGATCTCAATTTGGACTTATTAATACTCGGGATCGAGAGTTTTTTCGCGTATAAAACTACTTCCAAATAATGAAAACATATTTGGAAGCGCTTATATACGTATTTTTTTTAACCGAACAATTTTTATTATAATGCGATAAAATTTATTTATTTTTTGTAAAAATGTAAATTATCTCTACGAATTCGAGACGACGGATGATCCGACACGGCGGGCCGCATTCCTAAGATTGGAGGGCCGCATTTTGGGAACCCCCGCCTATATACCGCGTATACTGTAATTAATTTAAAATATGAAATAAGATATCTGTAAACAGAAAAAAACACATAAACCGAGTATGGAAATGTTGGGAAGAAAGGTTGGCGGGAACCTAACTCTGTATTTCCCTTAGGCGCAATGGTTGGCTATTCGCTAATTCAGTATTGGCGAAGAATTTACAGAAGGTAACTACGGCGAATAGCGAAAATCGACCGTATATATAAGAAATATTCTAAATACATCTGGTCGGAATTACTAAAACCAGGTAGGGGCTAACCGAGTAACGGGCGTTTATTAGTTTAACACAATTTGACGGAAATAGCGCCACGGTTATAACAGTATATCGGATTACGTCTAATTAATTAACTAATTTTTACGCTATCGGATTCGAACCAATTAGCGTTTATTATTTCGGAAATCTCCGGCCCGGCAAAACCGCCAGCGATGGAGACGGGGCCGTCTGTCTAAACAGCCTCCGATACAAATGGACGCTATTCAGCTATGGGGATTCCGTAGCCGATACGACGCGCCACCAACCCTTAATTAAAACGCGTCGGTGGCTGTTAGGGTGGTAGTGATCCGAATTTTATAATTTCGAATTTTCGGAAAGCTACGAAATCGAACCGGGGAAAGGATGGTTCGATCGATGTATCGATCTGTTTACCAAAAAATTCTCTATACGCTTTCATTTTGCCGGTCCGCTTATCCGCATCCAGATAGGTGGAGAATTAAAGGCGAAGGATCGATGGAATCTGGCGGGATGGCTTCTTTTGTCCTAGATTCGAGCCTATTCGCCTTTAGAGTTACATCATTTCGTTGCCATCTCCGACTAATCCCCAAAGAAAAAAATTGCGCGGTTTAATAGGTAGGCGGCCGGTGGAGGGACTGGTAGGTCCCATCCTTTGGTTTGGAAATCGGTGCCTACCGGGCATTCGAAGGTCTAAAGGCCGGCCCTTCTCTGGAAAGTACGGACGGGGATAGGCGCGTTGGGTTTATCGACTCATCTCTAACGCCGCTTAAATTGTAGCTTTATAATTTCGTTACTTTAATAAAAGAAAAGCTTCTCTTCCATTGGTAATTTTCATTAAATATTTAGTAGGTAAGTTTTCATTTTTGGACACCCGGTATTATTAATTTTTGCCCGTTTTACCTCGTATAAAACTGTAGTAATACGATTTTTCCTAATATAAGTTTAGGAAAAACATTAAAAATTAATTTCGGTTGTTGGTCCAATTCGGAGATATTTTTGTTTTCCGTCAGGCTGGGAACATCTCGGTTGGAACAGCCGCCATAGTAGCGAATGCTACGTATCCAACGATCTAATTCTAATATCTATTGTATATCCGTATTTGTAAGCGCGATAAGTTAATAGCCATCCGAGCAAAAAAAAAAAACAACAGGAATTACAGATTCGTATCGGATTATTTTAGAATGCCCATATATCGAATATATTATTTAACAATATATTCTAAATATTAATATTTTTTATTATCAGAATATAATTTATAATATGTGGGATTCTGGACGATAACCACCATTCGATTAAAGTCGGAAGAATTTTTTTTTAGCTCCGCCATCGGGCATCGACTAAGTCTGTCTGGTCAGGGAATCTGTATACTGTGTGGCCGACCACTTTAAATCTGCATTTCGTGGAAAGAATGATATATACGGGTACTAGTTAGGCCAGAATTTAGCCGCCACACTACGTAACCGCGGTTGTTTTATTTTGAAGTGATACCCAGAGAAGATTATTCTAAATAAGTATTAATGAAAGAGTCGTCCGAGTGTCGATTATGGTCGAAACGGTAAAAAGTCCATGTATCTCGAAATAACACTCTAACTATATTTTTATCTGCACCGATTAATTTATTTCTCGCCATTAAAATATAGGTACTTTATTCGGAAAGAAAGACGGGAAGTCGCCCGCGTAACCTAGTTACGGAATTTGCTGGAAATAAAAGTTACGGTTGTAGTTACAGCCGCGTTTTATTAGCCAGATATCGAATTGGAAAAAACGACGCGTGGAGGTAAAAGAAGGCTACAGGAATTTTTTACTGTAGCCGAAGATTTTATAGCCACCTCTTTTACTCGATTCGAAGCCAGATTAATCCCACCTACCAGTAGTTTCGACAAATGAACAACCGACAAGTTGGAAACGAAATCTTCGGGGGCGTTTTATAGGTTGTATTAAAGCTTTGGTGTCGATGGTAAAAAACCTACGGTTCGTCTTGTAAGTAGATGGACGCCTGTCTTCGTGCCTAAACTTTACTAAACCAGTAACCGCTGTTAGAAGAGACGGGTTGGTGGTGACGTCGGATAAGGCCGAATGAATGAGGCTATACAATCTCGAACGGACAACTAGATATCGAGAGGAATGTTCGATAAAATAAAAGAGCGCACAAAATAATAACGATAGATTCCGTCGACCTAAATTTATCAGATTTCGGCCAGAGAATTAAACGTACGACGTTTTGCCGAGACGATGGTGCGATAGAGGAGCCTCGTTCTAGTACATTTGATGGAAAAAATGACGACATAAGAATTTCGGTTTTATTAAATAAACCGACGATACTGAAAATCTAATAAAATCGGCTATTAATCGAAATGTCTTTTACCGGAACCGCCAGAAACGTCTTCAATTATTTGTTAAAATATTAAATGAAATTATTCTTCTGGCAGTAATTGAGTTTTAGCATCGGCCACTTTTTTCTCTCCCGCTTCGTTAATATTTGAGTAAACCGAGTCGAGTCACGTATAACGCTATCGACTCGTCTTTCCCCATCCTTAGACCGTCGTCCGGAAGTTTTCGAAAAGTTTAGAGCCCGACGACCGACCGCCACACATCAAAATTCACCACTTAGAAACACACTTAGTCCTTCTGGTGGCCGAATGTTTTGTTTACACGCGAAATAAATATTCTAAAATTTGGGAAGAGTCCCGGGGTCGGCCGAAATATTCCAGATTTTCAGTTTACCGGGCGGCTTTCTGTCTAATTTCTGGAAAAATAAAAAAGGTGGACCAATAGTTGTTGTATTTTCTATAAATATGGTTAAGCTATTTATCGTTATACCACCGCTAACTCCTTCGACACTTTTAATAACTAAAAATACAAAACAAAAGTTGTCGCGGTAAAAGTTTCTAAAACGCTATCTAATTTCGTAGCTTTCCTATACCGAAATCGTAATAAAATAGTGAGATAAAAATATAAAGTTTGGAGTTTTTGACCATTTTAAATATTGTTAGCGGCCTGACCGGCCGTATTTTTCCTTCCACCATCCACCGTTACCAGACTTTGAAAAATTAACGTAACTTATATAAAATTGAAATAAAAATATTTATCGTACTTTGATTTGGACCAAAAAGTGTTGGAAAGTAAAGGCAGCCAGTGAATGGCGCCGAATCTAATGTAATCCATTTTACAGATACACCTATTTTGGCTAGTGTTTCCGGGCGAGAATTCCTTCCCGCCCGTTCCTGGGAATTTTTTTCGTTTTCCCGTTCCCGAATCCCGACAAACTTTTCTGGGAAAATCGGCTGCTAGAACCCAGTAATCCTTACAAAGGGAAATAAAATTACTACTCACAATGTATCTTTTACAAATTTTTCTTATTTATCGCTATCTAAAGTTTCGTGCCACTAGCGGTACAAGTGCGACACCAGAATCAAATAGCGCGTAACTAGCTAATTTTAGCTCTAGTAAATCGAGCGTATTTGATCGAGGAGAACAGAAAACAGTTTGCGTTTACACAGAAAGATATTTATTTTCACAACCCAAGATTTGATTACAAAGTCATCTTCGGGTGAATTAACTAATGAAATCTAAGGTAGATTTTTTTAATATGACATTACAGTCAAATCCTGGGCTGTGAAAATAAATATTTCTCCGTGTAAACACAAACTGTTTCTATTTCCTATGATAAATAGTTTCCATAAAGTAACTGCCGATACTATCAATCACATTCGATCAATTTGTTTGCGACTGACGATTGTGATGTATGTTAATGTAAAATCTCACTGTATACTATAAGTTTGATTAAATAAAGTTTGCATTAATTACATTGTTTATATTTTGAGAAAAAACCTGAAATGTAACAGAAATCTAGTCAAAATGATACCATAATAACCCGTGTTTAGCTCTTAGGGCATGAAGTTCCGGTCTGTATCTCCAAACCTCCGAAAGATTGCGGTCGGCCGGATGGCCGCGTGGTAAAGCTTTGGCTTACCACCCTGATTCCGGTCTGTATCTCCAAACCTCCGAAAGATTGCGGTCGGCCGGATAGCCGCGTGGTAAAGCTTTGGCTTACCACCCTGGAGGATCCGGTTCAAATCGGGTCCCACACCTCCAGTTTTTCAGGAAGGGTCCGGGCCCGGCCCGTTGAACCCCATCCTTCAACCATCCGGTTGACCCCATCACGGGTGTTGGCCAGCCTGTGATGGGCTGTACGAGTGGCCGCCGCCAGATACAGTAGGATATAGCGGCGTAATCTAATTGTCCTAACCTAACTGAAAGATTGCGCTGGGCCCACCCACCTCGTTTGCCCCACCTTCTCTATGGCTTTTATTAATATTTACTGTTATAGCCGTTTGCAGATGATCAATTTTTATTAATATTTACTGTTATAGCCATTATTACAGATGATCAACGAAAAATAAATAAAAAGATTATCTCAAATACGATTTCCCGTTCTCGATTCCCGGGAATTTGGAAACACTAATTTTAACGGAGGAAGATATTTTTCCTGCCAATACCCCGGATCTAACTGCGGTCAGAGGTCTAATTGTTTCGCTGGATTTATTTAAGTATAATTCGTAACTGGATGAGAATTTCCAGCGCGACAATGAAGTTGGATCATTTCCCACTGGATATAAGTGTTAGAAGCTGCAGATATTTTTGGCAATTATCCGAGAAATGGCTCGGACTGTCATCGACGAAATCTAATTTTCCTATAAATCGTGTCACGTCGTCCATCATAGGCTATATTGATTGGCCGGATCCCCCTAGACTTCTCCACCTTTTGGCGGTGGTCGTTGATGGGAATTGGAACGCTTTCATTTCGCTCTTTACTACCGAGTCGAGTCCGATCACAATTTAGTGTCGACCGAATTCTTGCCAAAAACATCATTCGTCCGGAATTGGTACCGAGCGTAACTATTGATAAAAGAAATCATATACGATTCGATGTTAGGCCGATGGATGTCGACTTCACCCGTTAATTAACATCTACGTCGAGTTGGCGGATCTATACTTAAAATTTTAAAACGTACTGTACGTAGTCCATCGTTAGCGCTACGTTAATGCCGCGTAATTACGCGTTTTAAATGGGATGACGGTAGACTACTCGATTGGATGTCGAGTTAGGCGGAGCTACTACAAGTTACTATAATATTTAAATAACGAACATATCTATACGATACGACATTATACGGTACCGTCAAATAACATTAATAATTTGGTCATCTTAAATACGTTACGTAACGTTACGCAAATTTAAATGTTAGTTTAATCGCATCTATTACGGATTCAACGCTGGAAACGAGCGGAGCGACAGAGAGAGAGAGAGAAACGAGAGGACGAATGATTAGGCTACGCCGAAGCTGTCGATTCTGTCACCAGATATGGCCGCAGAATTCGATGGAGATTGTTTATTAAAATGTGTCATTAAACGCGTAATTACGCGTCACTAACGTAACATTAAACATAGATAAAAAAAATTTCAAAATAAATAGTAACTGGCGTACTCCGCCTAACTCGAAGTGGAGTTGGGCGGCCTCGAGAATTCTTTTAAAACGCCTAATTAACTAATTAGCACTAACGTGGAAACTACCAGAACCCGTGGCACTAACGATTGACTATAAATTTTGTTTTTTAATTATAAGAGTAGGTTGGCCCAACTCCGAGTACGAGTAAATCGAATGGTCAGAATTCCGTTATTTCTACGGTCATCTATCTTCCTATTATAGTTATTTTAAAATGTTTTTATTAAATCAAAATGTGCGAGAAATATATAATAGAATATTGTACTATTCGTTCCTCCTTTCCGCTATGGTGGCTAAAACATTCGATACCATATAGCGCATTTTGCTATATCGTATCGAATGTTTATCATATAATACGGTGCCCGTAATTCCCGAAATAGTTGTTTAAAAATCCACAGCTATTAGTATAAGTTTTTATATTTTGCAGTTTTATTAATGACTGTTTATTTCGAAACATTAAATAATTTAAAGTTTAGTTTTTAGATTTAATGGTGAAGATTTGAGAACGTTGTTAAAAAATTGAGCCGAACATCGATAAATTGGTACGAGCCATCAGACTCATTCTCCTTACCGAACTTTTTTGTTACTTGTTTAATTCGTATTCCCGACCTCTACGTAGTTTAGTTAAATACGATTATGCATTTACTGTTAATTTTAGTAATATACGAGGAACCCAACGTCATCATTACTTCCTTACATATTTTTGTAAAAAATACAGATGTGGGTTCCTGGAGGCGTCGAGCATTCGATTTTTCTGAAAAAGTGCGCGGTACATTAAAAGAGTTTCAGAAACCGTATTTATAACCGACATTCCTTCAAATTTTTGCCCTTTGACCCTATTAGCTTTTCCATTGTTTGATAAATATTTGCTATACAAAGTTAAGAAATGAGATGACACCATAGAAAATGACTCGCTCGAGACATAATTTAAAATTGTCTATACCCGAAAAATCGAGCGATTAGTTCTTTCCAAATCTAGCTGGTTTATTTATATACGTTGAGATATATGGCTAATAGATTTATTTAAACAAGCGTCCGATTGTCTACTCTTCCCACCTGTTATTAATTTCGGTACGATTAAATTTAATAGATTAAAATATATATGGTGGAAATCGTTTTCGATATAAATAAAATATTTTAGGGCTAATGCGGAAACCATACCGCTGCCTTTGCTTTAACTATTAGCCTTTTAATAAATTACGGAGTGACGTTACTCCGCCATAATCCGTTTAAAACGGAATCTCTATTTAAAACAGAGAAATCCCATTGATGTCGCTTAAAATTGAACTTGAATGGTCCGAGCGGGCTGTTAAATTTTTTATAAAAATCAATGCGACGTATTAAATTGAAACTTATTATTATCGCATTAAATTAAAGTAGATTAAGTTTCTAGTAAAGCCAATTTCTTTACGGCAGTTTCCGCCTCACCAACGAAAGAGACAAGAATTTCGTGGATTTGAAAACGACATAGGCAGTAGTAGTCCTAATTCCTCGTAATTTTCTGTAGTCCGTTGATACGAAAATATTTATTATCAATTAATTCGATGAGATTTTTTTCCATTTGACTGATATCCTGTTGGTATTTTCCGCGCTCGTTGTCTTTCTAAGAGATTGTAAGGATAAATTCTTACCATACTTTTGTTACCTAATTTAATTCTTTATTAATACTTGCAAGTTTCGGGAATATATTATAATCGCGTGTGATATAACATTTGTTGTCCAAGTATTGACCCGTATCTTATTTATGCTTTTAAACATCTACGGGTATAACCAATTTTATTTCTTAAATTCTTTTCGATGTAATTAATTTCGAATTTAAAGTTTTAGTTTGTAGTCTACAATAGTCCCGAGATCTCGATAGTTGTAGTCAGACTATTAATTCTGATTAAATATAAATTTATTTGTATATTGGCTGTTTTTAAGTGTAGATATTATCAATTCGATTGGAAATCATATTATTGTCTAGTAACCAGAACTAAACAGTGGTAATATCATAAATTAGATTTTCTGATAAATTGCTTATTACTTTCATGTCCTCCGCCACTCTTATAACCGTAAAGTCAATCGGATGAAATGTACGGTATACCTCCCAAAATAAAGCGCTTTAATGACCAGCACTAAAAATTCCTGGTGTGCTGTGAATATTAATATGATATACACTCGATTTTAACCAAACCATCGCTATTGTACCAGAGCATAATCGATATTATAATGGTTGATTAACCGGTTATGGAGCTTTGATGCTGCAGAAAAATCCATCGAGATAGAGCGTATGATCCGGTAATTTTCAAAATTTTTATATATTGCGGACATAAACTGAAGCAATTTTGTTATTTTGGCTCTGTTATTTACAGTGGTTACAGTATATCTGTTATTACTCGCGTAATGTCGAAAATTGGAGATACGCTATTGTTCTTTAGTGTAAATTCAATGCACGGGATGTTACTAAAGTGACTGACTATCTATTATACTGAAATTAGAGATATTTTTTAAAATATTTATATTGGCATAATTGTACGCGCGTTGCCGTACCAATTCGTGTCTTTGCGAATGCTGAATTTATTTTTATTCCTCTTTCGGGCCCAGTTATCGACCGTGAATGTACAGTACAGAAACGGTTTTTTAGAAATACGCTTGATGAAAGGCGCGAATAACCACGAAACCCGAGAAATGTTTAAGAGAAAACATTACGAAACAGGTTCTACCGACCGAGCTACTGGTGAATTGATAAACAAATTATTAGGGATTATACTGTTATTGTTAAAAAAAGAACTTGGACGTCACAGAAGATCTAACGAAAGTATCGATTCTGTTCGGAAATCATTTGAACCCAAGTATCGATTCGACGAATATCCTACAAATTAGCTATAATATCCTACAAATACTGGTGGATAAACGTATAACTCTTTACAGAATTAAACGTATGGATCTGAAGAAATCCGATGGCTTTGAGCTCTGTAGAGATATTAATGGCGGCCAGGTAGATACTAATGATTAAATTAGGTCCATATATTATGTATTTTGTTTACATATATGAATTTGTGTCAGAAAGGTATTTCTTATAATTCTTATTTCTTGGGTATTACTTTACAATAAAAGAGATATGGAATTTCATCGAGTCTTTTGATTTCCAATTCTTTGATTTCGGGACATACTAGAATATGACGGTGTTCTTTATTTATTTTTCCATTGATTAGACATGTATCGAAATCGATTGTAGATTACTGTATTTTGTCAATTTCTATCTTAAGTTGAATGTTTCAGTCTTTGTTGATCAATATTTTCAAATGAAACCACATGTTCTGAGAACTATCATTGTGCTTTATTATAATATTTTTATCATAGTTTATTCTATAGTTTTCGATAGTATAAATATATTCTTTTTTTAATTGGTTTAAAAATATAATTTGGGATATATTACGTAAAATGAACTGTTCTAAAGGATTTTCTGATATCCCGGTATTATTTTTTAAAATTGTTATACCGCGTATTATCCCTGAGATAGCATATTTTATTTAATTTACTTTTAATAAAAGAATACTGTATATTCCCGCGGAATGGAAAAGTACATAATTCCGATGTTAAAAGAAGAAGAAGAGAAAAAAACGCTGACCATCCCAAATCATATAGGCTAATGGCCATCGATTATAGAAAGAATCTTAAGAGAAATTATTTATTTTAAATGTAGAAAGAAAATTAGTGTTTGTCAAGATTATTCTATGGAACGAAGATTTACTCTGATCTATTTATTGCAGTTTTCAAATTATCTCTCTAATTGCTCTGATGATAAAAGCGTGTTCATACTGGTTATTTAGACACGTAAGCCGCTTTTGAATCTGAAAGATTGGATTTTCTACAGGATAAACTAAGTAATCTATTCGGCTTGGATAATGGCGTCATCAACTGGATTACGCTATTACTTCGTAACAGAAAATATATAGTATGTGTAAATAAATCTCAGATTAATCGGTTTTAAACCTCATCCGAGATTGCCCCAAGATTCTCTTTTAAGCGCGTTACTCTTCATTCTATGTGTTGATCGAGTGTTCACACTAACGAATTTTACAATTTATTATCGGATACGTCGCCGACATAAATCTACGCAGTTCTTTGTTGGCTAATTGGAGATATTTGGACGGTGTCCGAATGACATAAACAACAAAATATTGAGATAAATTTGGATAAAACTGTTTGTGTGTGTTATTCTTTGAGAAATCAACTAACAAGTCCTTTTTGGATTTTACTAATCACCATCAAGATCTAGGAATGCTGTTCGATAGTCAATTTACGTTTAAACATCGTATTTTGGAAATATGCGGAGCAATAAATAGAGTTACTAAGTTTAGGTGGTGTCATCCGCGTGGCATACGTAATAAAGCTGCTACGATAAGTTGGTTTAGCGCTAACATAATTAGCAGATTACGGTACCGTCTTTCTGTTTATGCAATTCCATCCAACAAATGGTTGGATTTAATCGATGCTAAATTATTGCGTTCCTCAAAACTTATCTGGCGAACACTAAATTATTCCGCAATGAATGCTCAGAAGAGGTTAAGATATTAGAGACGTCTTTGAAATGATTAAACATTTAGATACCGAGTTGGCCTCTTCGTTCATAAATGGAACTATACCAAATAATACTTTTTATTGAATATTCATAATAGACACTTGGAAGAAACCAACTTTTAGCCATTTCATTTTGCGCATCTAAGAAAGTACACAGATGCTTTATTTAAAAAGCAGTCGTCGAATTTAATAATTATTATTATTATATTAACAAGGAATGACATTTTTTCTATTTTCTGTTGTTTTAAATGGTGATTAATATGGTTGAATATCGACTGTCGATATATTGCCTGGGTTTTTGTCCATAATTATCATTTTTGTTATCCTCTTTGCATTTTTATGGATAAAATAAAAATGTAATAAAAAAATAAAAATATATCATGTTATTTCCAATTTTGTTAATGGTTTTATTAATTTTATTTTTAAGATGAAAAGTTACTAAGAAGAAATTATTGAAGTTTGAAAATCTACCATTGATTAAATAGTTGCAGATAAAAGACTAATTCACGCATCATTGAGATTACATCCGAAGACACGATTTATGAAATTATTCGTTGTTTATGATTTCGTAAACATCGAATGAATAGCTTAGGATATATTAAGAGAATGCCTCGGAAGTTTGAGCGTCCGTCATTTTTAAATGATTAAAGGGTCAGTTGAGGTAGCGGAATCATTTCGGCTGAAATTCAATCGCTCTAACTTTCTAAGATAAATATCATTAATCCGACGTTTATATTCGAGAAAACTATTCAATATGAACCTTTAAATAATAAAAGACTTTCATTACTTTGAGAATAACAAAAAACGTTATTGCTGCTCGGGTGAACCTCTGTGTGGTTTAGAATCAGAGATATCGTTTAGTCTTTGTTTATAGAATGTCATAAGCCATTGTCGTCACAACACGGTGGCCTCTGAAAGAATAAAATTATTTAAAATTGCAATAAAATGAATGAATTTTATTTATTTACAAAAAGCACTAGTTTGAGAAAAATATCAATGAAAGCTTATCCATCCATCAAAAACAATAAAAACCACAAAAAAGAAAAAAAAGACACTAGTCATTGCATATATAAAGTTCATTAATTCCCTGGCTGTCCTACGGATACAGTGACCAGTCCTTTATTTAAGAGGTCAATTCTTTATTGACTTCTTTGTCACTTCTTTGTCCTTTAGATTGGCTTATTTTTTTCTAAAATGTCAAGTTTTTCCTTTATTTAGTGAATTGAATACCGGTGCGCAACAGACGGTCCACAGAAACACTCTGTGTTGCCACCTGTGAAAAGATGGAATAATTGCGACGAAATGACGAGTCCTACTAACATAAATGGGTTACAATTTTTAAATATTTCACAGACAAATACATATCATCGAATTTTATTCTGTCTCACTGAATCTAATGCCCCATCGAACAAGTATTTTCGTTAGTGAATACTGTATACGGACCATCGAGAATATCCAATTAAAAGTCGAAATATTGGAAGCGGGTATTTTTACCAAATGCAACTTCGACACGCTACTGATGCGTATATGAATTTTTAAAACACAAGTCTGATTTATTAAAAAAATTCATTCTGGTGAAAAATATGAAAAAAATTTTAAAGTAATAATATGATTGTTTAAAACTTTAAAACATCGCGTCATTCATTATATTATGGCATTACGATTTGGAGTTTTACCAATTCAACTTCCTTGGTCAAACTAAATAAAATTTATAATAGAATACTAGGTGTACTGCGGATTGGGACCTCTTCTGATATCGTGTCTTTGAATACGCGGATATATTATTTTGATTTAAAGTACTTACATTTTTATTTTCATCAAGATTTTGCATCTCTCGATAGTGGTTTGTTTTCCCGTTCCTTTGATACTCGTTTTTTTACACGCTCAAGAAGCAGTATAGGTCGTTTAAGCGATCTTTCCCATTTCGGATAATTAATAGACCAGAGTTAATTCCGGAAGAACTTTTCTACTATAGTGAAAATGCTTTTAATAGGTTTATTAAAATATATATTTCTAATGTTATTGATTATTTATTCAGCGAAAGTTGCTGAATTTCCTATGATTTTTCATGTTACTGATTATTGTTTCAATGAAAATTCCTAAATTATCTGTGATTTACATATTTCTTTTAATTACTTTGTTACTTAAATGCGCTCATATGTTTACTATTTATCTTTTTATGTTCAATTTTGTATTATGTGTATTTTTATTTTTTATTGTCTTTGTATTAATTTTATTGTTTTACTCTTATGTAATTATATGTAACAATCAGTGTTTGATTAATCAATATTTGATTGTAATGTTTACTGATTAAAGATTATGTTGTTTATTATATTTTATAAACAACGTTAGAAGGCTTTTCAGTTTTAGTGAAACAAGTAAACGCAACCCGCTTTTTGTTATTACGAAACAATTTCCAATTTGTCCTTTATTTCTCTAAAAAATGTTTTCTACCTATGGATGAAAGATCCGTAAGCAAACTGCCGGTCTACAGTAGGAAGTGGTAGTGGGCGATGTTGACCGAGCCTCCAATTTACAGCTAATATATCAAAAGGAGTTTTGGGCAAATGACATTTGTATACCTGGAAACGAGACTTATGTCCATTTTTCTCAATATGTTATAAATACTTTATTTTTAATAAAGGTCCATAATTTCTGTCGATTCAATTTTCCTATTTTTTTATAGTTAACTGTTATTAATGGTTTGACAGGAGGAAATAAGTTTATGGTTTAATTGGTCAATATACGCGACACCCTACACCGGAAGACAATATCTTAAAGACCATATCATTTTATTTTGACCACATTCTAAGTTGGTTAGGTAGATTAAGCCGCCATATCGCACGAGAGATATACCGTTTCTGGTGGCGGCCACTCGTAGACCCTATGGTAGGCTGGCCAACAGCTATGATGGGAACAACCGGATGATCGAAGGATGGAGTTCAATGGCCGGGCCCGGACCCCTTCCGAAAAACTGGAGGATCCTCCAGGGTGATAAGCCAAAGCTTTACCACGACCACATTTTAAGAACTCGTTACTTTTAACATTGGTCGGTAGGTTCGAGTACATTTCTCGGCCCTATCGACTTTAGATATCAAAGCTAGAATGCGGTATTTAAATAAGAAAAGTTTTCATCCAAGATCACACCCAGATCTTTATGGCTTTTTGAAAATAAGATGGGAATCAATTGGCCCGCCGCTCAAAGCAAAACAGACATACACCGTTTTAAAAATTATTAAACCGATCTTTACTGCTATTAACATCCAGCGAAAGTCTAATTACAAAATTTTTTAGCATCCGAAGTTCTCAGCGTTAACGATTTGGGTCCGGAGTATATCGTTTATACATAAGATCCGCACTGGGTGGTGATCGCCGAGGAATATCTACATTTGGATTAGTTTTATTTATAACTTTCCTATTAATTGACATTCTCTATTTACTAACAGAAAAATCGAAACCGGAAGGTATTCGGCAGTTTATTACCAAGCATACGTCATTTTATCGAATGGAAAGCTGCCGAAATATCAACATAATTTTACGTATACAGCCAGAGTGTTTTTTCATACTTTTTATAACATTAGGTTAGGTGAAAACTCTGCCAATTTGTCTATGTAGAATTACGTTTAACCGAAATCAGTATTTTTATTTTTCGACTGAAATATATTATTTCCTTTAATATCGATTGTAATGTTTTAGGGAAAGAATTAGATTTAGTCCGAGGTCTATAATCCAGTTTACTTTTCTCCTTTTTGATATCTCGATAAATTTTTCGTGTCGATAGAATACCAACCCAGCTTTAATAATTAAATTAAATAAGTACGTCCCAACAGCTATTATAAACGGTATTACTTTCTTATTGGAATTCGCCACCACTCGTTAACATACGGTTTGAGTTGTTTGAAGGTAGATAAAATTGGCCTTTCATTTAGACGTCTACGGTTATTGGCTAGACTGGATCGATATAATACCATCGATTTATCACAAAATTTACTTTTTTAAAATTTAACTACTGGCCGAATTATCTTATCGGGGATACGTGTTCCTCGGGGATGCCCATTCCTATTCCTTTTTAATTTTGAAATGTATGTCCATAAAATATTTGGTCTATGTTTAAGTCTTTTTAGTAATTTTATCCAAATATTTCTTTCTATCGATATTAGAGAGTTTCCGTATAGCTACGATCCAGCTCCGATCGAGGATTAAACGATAAAATCGTATCGTTTCTGAAAGTTATCGGTAGTCGTTTCAGCCACTCTAGGTTAGTTCGAACTTCCGACACCTGATGGCCTGATACCGTCGTGTCAGAATTGAAAAAAAAAGTGAATCTCTCGATTTTACGATGGTGAGTCGATGCATATCCGACGAAATTGAGAATGTCTCGCTAACTCAATAAAGAAGAGATTTGCGAAATACGGTCGCTTCACCAGAGGCAAGTTTGAAGACGAAGAATTTATGAGACTCTTCAGATTTTCTAAGGCACACGTCGAAAGTCTGTGGCCATTACTCGATATTCCACGACAAGTTTGTCTCTCCAATAGAATAAAAATTGATGGTAAGAAAGAGAGATAAACCTAACTAATTTTGATTATAGTTCAGAATGTATGGCCCAAGTTTTGCACTTATTACGAATATTAAATAATCCTAACACAATTCTAACAGAGTCAATACAATAGCTTGAGTCGCAGATACCGAACTTTAGTCATCTGGTAACTATAGTCTGTTCCAGATTGAGATGGCAGTGGCGTCACGAGTGAAGCGGTTATACTTCGTCCTCCAGAAGAAATATTGATCAAAATACTTTCGTGTATGAAGTTTTAAGGTCTCGCTGCAATCATAATTCGTATTTTTATCTTCGATATAATAAAAATCTGAGGGGAGAAAAGGACGAAATTAAAAAAAAATAAAAAATTTTTTAATCGAGAATATTCTAAAAGTATGGTGTCTTGTTTTTACACGAAGAATAATGTGAGAGGAAAGATTCTTCACATTCGAGCGAAACAGATTATACTTAACGTTTACGGCAGATTGGCAGAACAGAATTCGGATAAATCTATAATTTACATGGTAGATTTGGAAGCGGAGATAACCGGCGTCTTGGTAAGGACTGTTTACAGTATCTGGAAAGAAATTAACGAAGGCGCAGTATCGACACGAAACTAGGGTTGCAGAGTCCGATGGCAAATGATCCGACTCCGACTCTACCTTTTAAAAAAATCCGACTCTGACTCCACCCAAAAACTCTCTCATTTGTCATTCGATTCTGCAACCCAGAGTTGCAGAATCGAATGACAAATGATCCAGGAACTCTCTCATTTGTCATTCGATTCTGCAACTCTGGGTTGCAGAATCGAATGACAAATGATCCAGCTTCATTTAAAAAAATCCGACTCCCTAAAATTTTTAAGGTCCGACTCGATTCTGGGAAATTTAAAATTCTGACTCCACCCAAAAACCTCTGACTCCCCGACTCCCGACTCCGACACTGCAACCCTGCACGAAACGAGTCTTTGAAACGAAAAATCGTGAAAGATCGTTTAAAAAATAGATATGACGATTTTACTAAATCTGCCATTCGCATGAAAGCGCACCACTATATTTTTCCCATCGAAAGCCGTCTACTGATAAACATAAATGCTGACAATGTCTTACCGACAACATTATCGAGAACAACACTTTACCATTTACTCCACCACTCGATTTGTGTACCAAGTGGGTCAACATAATTCTTTGTTAATTGGAAATTTTCTGTAAACGTTAAGTATAACCCAAAACCACCCTTTTGATAAGGAATTAGCTAAATGGTGTCAGATATTATTCTGTTAATTTTTCGACAGTTCACCGCAGTGCTGAGAGAATTAAAACAATTACTAAATATTAATAAAAATAATACAGCTATTTAAAAGTAACATAATCGCGTTTCTATTATAACTTTTAACGAGACCGCATAAAAATTACTATTTAAATAACTAATAAAAAATGGAAAAACGCTAATTAAATTAAAAATTTTTATAAAGTGTATTTATAAAAATATCAGGGACTCGATGAAGACTTCGGATTTATCGGCTAATTTGTGAAAACTTTTAATTCAACTGTTTATGCACTAAAAAGTGGGTGAATTATTAAAAATGTCCTATTTATACTTTGGTATCTAATGGCGGAAGGATACGCTATTGTGCGCTACGCCACCAGACGACGTCATTTCGTGACGTCACTGCCATCTCAAAGTTGGACAGACTATAATCATGAGCAAAGAATATAGGAAGAATAGAGAACCATCTAACCTCAAAAACTTCTTGAAATCATGATTAGTCTCCTCTCTACGTGATTTTATTTATATTACTAACTGATTAAGAACTTAACTGCCACACTTGCCTTTATGGCAGCCAAATCTTATCGTTTTTTGGTATTGATCCTCCACATCTGGAAGAATATTTGTCATAAATTCTAAAGTTATTTTACTATTGATTTATACTGTCAAAAACATTGTCAATAAAACAATTAAAACAAGTCATTTTTATAGATTTTATTCATTATCGTTCTTTTTTTAACACGATTAGCAATTTCTTCTCAAGTTACTGAACCCCTGAAAAGTTTTTTCGTTTATAACCTCTTGGAGTTGGAGGGGAAAATAATGGCACTTCTGAAAAAGTCAAATATGAAATGAATTCTGATCAAAAATATATATATATTAATTTATTAATAAAAATCACCACAATTATCATCCTCTTATCAGTTGATAAAGGAAGAGCTGACATGTAGAAAATTAAAAATAAAATAAGAAAAAAATTAAAATTAAAATTAAAATAAGAAAATTAGTGCACAATGTGATTATACATACAGTGGAAAAAGTGTATTTTTGTTATCTACATTAGTTATTCCCATCTCAAAGAATGTGGAAGACTGAATCTGGTGTGGATGCGTTCGAGACTATATAAGAATTCATACTTGGTTCCTCATCTGCAGAACCTGCGGTTTGTAAGATATATGAGCAAAAGTTAAATACAAAAAGAAAAAACCATACCATCTCCAGCTTTCATAACTTCAAACGCTGCATCCCTGGCACTAGCCCCATTTTCACTCTCCTTTTGTTGAGTGTATGGAGTTTTTTTTTTAAATTCTTTTCCATAGAGACTGCCTTGGTCAGGAGCATTTCTTTCTCGCTGAGCTGTTATAAATAAAAGATAACATAAAATATACATGAAAACTTCATTAAGTGTGACCCAAGGTTTTGCCATCATCGATTAATATACAGGATATACAAAATTTCATCGTTCATTTTCTCGATGAAACTTTTGATCATCAGATAGAAATGCAGTTCTTTTGAGTTTTCTCTACTCGTTATCATCTTTCGATCGGTACTATTTTCGTTCGTGTTGCGCAAATGTAAAATTGTATACCAAAGTGTTTCGAGTATATAAACGATTTTAACGCCTTAGCGCGAATGCAACTGCTTAGGGCACACATATTTGAATTCTAGCCCACGAAGAATTAATGAGTTAATGATCTTACCGTCTTAAATTGGCAGTACCTTCCTTTTTAAATAATTGAATTAAATATGTTACGCGGTCTCGAACACCACGTACGGAAAATTCCTTTTCATTCTCCTCGCATACGTTCGGCTGCCCCATGGAAAACGCAGTATCTGCGAAAAATGTAAACACGGTCAAAATGGGACTTTTATAAAAAATGCAAATACATGAGTTAATGATCTTACCGTCTTAAATTGGCAGTACCTTCCTTTTTAAATAATTGAATTAAATATGTTACGCGGTCTCGAACACCACGTACGGAAAATTCCTTTTCATTCTCCTCGCATACGTTCGGCTGCCCCATGGAAAACGCAGTATCTGCGAAAAATGTAAACACGGTCAAAATGGGACTTTTATAAAAAATGCATGGCCTTATAAGTAAATAAAGAAATATGAAAGTTTGGATTACAGGATATATTATCTATAATAGTTTATTTAACATATGATGTATCTAGCTAAGTATGCGCATTGACCATAACTGAAATAATTACAATATTTATGCAGATACTACGCTTTGCCATTGTAAAACAATTTAGGTTCTATCACTAATACCAAGTAGAAATAAAGTATCTGTACAAATTGATATTCGAAAATCTATATTTTAATGAAAAATGTAAAAAATTTCTTTGTTGGCCTTGCTTAGAATAGAATCGCTGGGTACCCTAAGGTATTAAAAAAAGATTTGGCATAACATTTCCTGTTTTATATCTTTACTCCGGATTGTAAAAAGTAGTTTATAGTTTCTGTCTTGGAGCGAATGGCCTTGAATTATCATCTGTACTTTCTTGGGCAATTCTTCTTCCAACGACTTTTATGATAACATTATCGAAAAGCCATTGCTCACTGATCTTATACTTGTCAATTTTCCAGAAAGCTTTGTATATATTTTTTCTGTCAATAATTGGAATTTTGGGTTGTCTGGAAATAGTCACACAATTTCGGTTACAGGTTTCTGAGCACCAATCTGGTTTAAAAGCATGGTCTTTCATTCTTTTCCTCATTCTTTCGGATTCACTAAGTCTCTTTGTTTCTTGGTAAGGCGTGGGCCATGGAATTTTCACGAATCTCGGCTTCTTGTTGTTCGCCTGTAGTAAAGTCATTAATGAGCAATTCTTCGTTAGTGACTATATCAATACTCTCAGCAAACTCATAGATGAAACTTTATCATGACTTGCAAATATAGATGGACCAAGACCAGGTAAAGCTGCTCCATTGGCCTCAAAACAGTGGAAGACACATTGACTAACAAACAGGATGATGATCTCATAAGTCTCCTTTGGAAAGTAGACAAAAAATTGAATATTCATTGTATAAAACGAAAAGATGAATTAATCCATTTTCTATGTACAGTCAAACCTCTTTAAGCCGACCCTCTATAAACCGCCACCCTCGTTATTTGCCTGATGAAAGCCAATAACAAATCTCCTCCTTTATGTTAAAACATGAAATTCCCTCTATAAACCGCCACCTCAAAAATACAGTATCTGCAAGTCACGTGCTTCGAAAGCGCATTTCTAATTCGTCCATTGCAGATGCTGTGTTCTGAGTGGTTTTTCGGATTGTTTATGTTGGATACTTTGTTTTTCCTTGGTAATTTGAGGAAAATTGCAGATACTGTGTTTAACAAATCGCGATTTGTAGGTGTTTTTATTAGATTTTCTCCATATTGACTATTGGATTAGAAAGAGAACAACACAATATCTATAAATATGGAAAAATATCACTTTGTTTACAAAATGCAGATACTGCGTTTTCCTTGGGGCAGCCGCGTTTTCTTTTATATATTTCCATTTGTAGGGATAAGCGAAAGAATTTTCATTCACTTCTACATCGATTAGACTTTAAACTTCTGACGGCGAATTTAGTTGCATCAGACAGCAAAGACACGATTTCCTTATTGTCCCGAAAACACGACGGCAAAAAACAGTTTTTTTCAGTCAACGTATGATCGAAGCAGTTACGAAAAAAAGTTACGATAAACAACTTTGCACCTGCGCAGACCGTAGACTTTATCGATAGGTGCTGAGTTGTAGCTGTGTGGAAACTCTCTTTTATAGGATTTTCCGAGTTGTGTTAATAGCGATCTGTGCCAAAATAAATTAAAGGAGTTTCTATACCTTCTCCATGTTTTCGAATGCTGGTAATATCTTATTTTTCGGTTTAATTGTTTGTCGAGAAATGCCTGGGTGGTCATTTAATTTTTCGTCACCATTTTTCTCCATAACTTTATAGATACTATGGTATAATTGAAAAAAAGGAATGGAGGAAGAAGATTCTCTTAAATATTAATGACCAAATTTTCTTTAGATTAGTTTTTATTTTATTCGACTATTTTTCGCCTACACTGTTTCAAACTCGAAAATAATAGGACACGCCTTACCATCTGAATGAAATCCGTCATTTTCCATAAGTTCATTTCCATTAAATTTTCTCGGTTTAGCCTTATCTGGGCCAATCAAGAAAATTTTCACTTATGGTTGGAAATTTTATTAATTTTTTCATATTTCGACTGTAGCCAACTAAAAAATAAAATATACCGACTGGTAATTTTCTAGTAAGTATAATTGTTTCTTTCACTATTAAAGCAGAGTTGGTGGTGAAATTTCCCGGCTAGCCAACAAACCACATCTTTATGCAAATCGTATCGATGGTGGAACTGATAACTATTCAGTACATCGATATCATTATTTCTTACCGAATATATTTTTCCAGGTTTGTCTTTTTCCGAAAAAAAATTATTTTCTTTTAACTGTTGTAAAAGCCAGAAGTCTTCCTACCAATCATAGTTATCCATCTTGCTTTCTGTTTGGCTGATTATGCGCATGCGTCGATTCTTCTGCCAGAAATAATCCGTCGATAAGAACGAGTTAAATAAACACTCACGGTTGGAGATTTTAACTTTCGAAATTTGTGGTGATGAATACAAAAAATGGGAGTGATCTTGGATCCGAGTATTAAATCGCTGTGGTGAATATGGTCGTAAGTGAAACAAATCGATGTTAAGGAGAGACGCCTAATCATAAATCTAGGTATCTCGGCTAAATAAATAGTGTTTTAGATGTCAACACAAACTAACCGATGAAATAGATATTTCAATTTTTTTCCAGCTTTCGTTTTCAAAACTTAAATTCTTTCGAGAATTTTACAATAGAAATCTTTCTAATAAAATTCGTACGGTACGAATATAAAATTTTTATCAGATATTCCGAGATTGAGCGCAGTTTTGAAAGTATGATGACGTAGTGTGGCATTTCTCCAACTCACTGTCTGTTCTACTACCGAATGAAATTTAATAATTTCGATATACCATTAATGAATACTTTCTATAATGAAATGAAAAAATTCTTTTTTGATCAATCATAAGTTTACTCTTTGAAAAAATAAATGAACTTCTTTAATCGAAGAGTTAAATATAATTAAAACTAAGCCTAAACAGACTATACAAAATATTATTTAAAACAAGTGAATAATATTGAAGAGAAAATATTTAGAAATTGTTAATTTTTCCATTACAATAAAATCTAAACTAACTGACCAAAATTATTAATCGAGTGGATTAAAATATTAAACTGATAAATTGGCTACGTTCAGCAGACTCAACTATTCTAAGTGAGCAGATGAGTTGTAGCGGTAGCGGTTGGTACATCTGCTGAACGCAAATAGTAACAGGGGGCGCGATTATTGAAGAAAACGAAGCCAGTTATAAACACCATTAAATATGTATACTTTATATATTATCATTTGTTTCTTTGGATTGATAACATCCATGGGCGCAGCCATGTTGAAATAAGTCAACATGTTGGATAGTAGATAAATGAAATCAGCTACCAAACGTGACGTCACTCACTCAACAAGTTCGATAGTAGCGCTACCATGAAGACGCGTTCAGCCGAAAATCTCTCAACTGTTCCACAACAGTTGAGTCTGCTGAAGGCAGCTATTGTATGAACGATGGAACGTCACTTACCCATCGTTGGCAAAATAGAAAGAGATGGGGAGAATTCCAGTCCAACTATCATCTATTTGTTTTGGGGTGGATTCAGCTCGACTATAAGAGATGAATCATCATGACACGAGACTGAGAACTTTATATCAGAAATCCAGTCCTCCATTTCTCATAAATTTTCGGGTGTTATATTAGATTCGATCCTGTCCTCTGCCCAGTCTGCCGAAACCCGAAGCGTTCGCACACGGACAATTCGGTCAAGTAGGTGTTCAAACTAGCAATCTTTAGTATGAAGACAGCCATTGTTTATCTGATCACATAATTTATTATTTCAAGCGAATCACTAAAGCCTCTGTCCCCCAATGAAAATTCTACTTCATTTTTCAGAGAAAGATAAGAATTTATAAAATGAGAGAAAGATAAGTATTTTATAAATCCAGAAATGAGATAAAGATAAGCCACGTGATTTTTAAAAATCACGTGGCTTATCTTTATCTCATTTTCTGGATTTATAAAATACAATTATATCCACTCGACACAGATAATACTACCGAACATTTTCCAAGAAATGGGACCCGGATTCGAATCCAAGTTCTTGGGATTGAAAGCGGTAGTGTTTCCAGATAGTCAATCCCTCCCATAAGACAATAAAACCGGACTAAATTAAAATATGCATTGAATTTCAGGCTGCCATATTGGATCTATCATTTTGAATTCGAAAATTCTTATCAGATTTTTATTCTGTAATACCAAAATAGCTATCCTGCCGCAGACAAGAAAAATCGGATTAAATGAAAAGATCCATTGAATTTATAACCGCCACATTTGATACATTATTTAGAATTCGATTAAATTATCACCAGATTCATATTCTGTAACCCCAAAGACTCTCGTAAAGTGATTTTCCTCAAAATAGGACTGACATTAAAAAAATCTGTTAAATTTTGACTCGACACTTTTGGTGACCTCCTACTGAGTATAATTTTTTCAACCGGTATGTTAAGGGGTATTTTTCCAGCAGAAAATACTCAAATGTTGAGAATTAACAATTTTTTATAACCGTAAAATAAGCATTGGAAATTTAGCTTCCCTCTTTTCTAACTCTTTCGGATGAAATGTTGGTTTCCATATTTTACCGAACTAGTTCAGTGGTCGCATCTATAAACAAATTTCAGCTCTCTAGATCATGCGGACAGACATACATATGCATACACGGTCGTAAGCGTTTTATATACTGGGTGTCCCAGATAAACGAAGTGATGGGAGAGATAATTTCCAATCAAAATAACCACAAATGTAGTTAGTCAAATTTTGTTGGTTCAAAAGTTATTTCAAAATTTGTATACTTTCCTGAAATCACCGTGCAAAACTAAACTTATTTATATATAAAATATGTAAGATATTTGGTTGATTTTTATTTCTAATGAAAGCATTTCGATGAACTCTGTTGTTTTCAATCAAATAATAAAAATGGATTTTCTGCATACTTGATGCTAAAAAGTTTGAATCCTAAAATTGGATGATCAAATGAAGTAAGGTGATGGGAGAGGTCAATTTTAGGCTTATTAAGAACGTTTTTTGCAACTAAGCCGTGGTTGTTAATAATACATTTTACAAAATTTCCAGAGTTAAGGTTGCTGTTTAAACTACCGAATTTTTGTAAAATATATTTTTTAACAACCATGATTTAGATCGCAACTGAAATCTATTCTAAGTAATCCTAAAAATGACCTTTCACATCATCTTACTTCATTTGATCAAAAATTTTTAGAAACAACTGTTTAGAAAACTATTTTTCTTATTTGATTGAAAATAACAAGAGTTCATAAAAATGCTTTTATTAGAAAGTTATACTCTTCAGTATCATACTTAAAATAAAAAATCAACCAAATATCTTACAATTTTTATACATAAATAATTTTAGTTGTTGCACGGTGATTTCAGGAAAATATACAAATTTTGAAATAACTTTTGAACCATTAACAATTGAATAACTACACATATGGTAATTTTGATTGGAAATGACCTCTCACTTCGTTTGATTGTCTACTTCTGGGACATCTTGTTTATAAATATTGCTGGTTAATATTATTTGAGTCGGCCGGATGGCCGCGTGGTAAAACTGTGGCTTACCACATTGGAGGATCCGCGATCTAATCCGGGTCCCACACCTCTAAATTTTTGGGATTGTCCGGGCCCGGTCCGGTCTGTTGAACCCATCCTTCAGACATCCGGTTGACCATATCATGGGTGTTGGCCAGCCTATGATGGTCTCTATAAGTGGCCACCGCCAGATAAAGTATATCCCTCGCGAGATATGGCAGCTTAAACCTAACCTAATATTATTTGTTTTTAAAAATTGTTATTCGTTTTGTATTTCGATTTCTTTTATTAAAATAGTGCATAAGTAAACAATACTTCGCGTACCAGTACTGATATGCTTATCATAGATTGAAAAACTGACGAAGAAAGTTCGAGACACAAAGCTCTAAAATTTCTCAGATGATATCTCCTTAGCATCATTCTCGCTCCATCCAGTCGACTCCATCGATGTCGATCTTACCTTGGCAAGATATTTCTTTTGTTTTTTAGGCCACTTTCCATTAAAAAGTTACTAAATAATGGAGCATTCCATTGCCATCATAGATCGCCCACACTCTCGTTGGGCTCGACCGTCAGGTGAAGGATGGCTTCACTCATCCGGATCGGAATCTCTCTCATAAAATATTTGGATCTGAGATGTAAACTCGGATCATCCATGTGGTAATACAGAGCTTTTGCTACGTGGAAGATATATTAAATTCAATGATGAGGTTCATTTCTTTGTTGTTTTATGGTATTTTCTAACCTGTGGTGGATAAACCTTGTTGCTTTCCAACACCGGCCATAGGATAAAGCTCGATAATGTTGGCTATCAGGTAAAGGATGGATTGAATGGATCGGCTCTAAGTAAGCTATTATTTTTTATATCAACGATTTTCAATATGAATATCTCGCCATTTCAGAACGCATCAAGGCTGTGCGTTCTGATATGCCAGTAGGCATGAATTGTTTAATGCGCATCGAGGCTGTGCTTTCTGAAATGGAATTCGTAATGAGTCATATGGAAAGTTGAAGGATTGGATCTGACGGTCCGGACCTGGACAACTTCCGAAAAATGGTTAAGATGTGAGATCCATAACTGAATCCGGTCCTGGTCGACTCGATCGTTGAGTGTAAGCATTTCGAATTTCCATTCTGAGCCAGGTTCGATTCGGATCCCACGATTCGGAAAAATTATTTATGGAATCCAGATCCGATCCGTTTTTTTTTCGTATTTTACAAAGTAGAAAATGGTATTATCTGTAAATAAAGATACAGGTGGGTATTAGTGTAACACGCGGCCATCTAACTGACTCCCGGGGTGAATTGGCTGAAATGTATGTTAAAGCAGAGGCTTATCTTCCGAGGAAACTGGTTCAATTATATATCCATTTGTATTAAATATTCGTTGGCAAGATACGGCAAGAAAACAAAGTAAGAAAATAGGTCTGCATACTGCACCAATTTCGAAGGTTCTAACTGGTTTTGCCTGAGCTGATATTTACGCCTCCAAACGTAAAGTTTACTGGAAATGATTTTCGGATTTTTCATTAAAAATGCAAAATGTGAAACTGCTGCATATTCGAAAGGAAATTACTGAGATTGTTACAATTTCCTGTCGTCATTGGCGTATGGTAGTGCAAAAAAGTAACAGTTAAAATCTTAGAGGTCGATATTTCATACATTCATTTCAAAATTCATTTCTTCATATATTTCATGCCTGCCTGATGACTCTTCTCAGTTTATTAGGCCAATAGTGAATTTTAATGGCAACACTGTCGATTCGGTGACTTGGTGATAACTTACGGTCAATTCTGGGTTCCATAGACCAGATTTTTAGTAACGACCCGAGTTAGATTCATTGAACCCCCTTCTTCAATCTTCCAGTTGATTCACCATAAGTGTTGGTCAACTTATGGTGACTCTAAAAGTGACCGTCGGCAAATAAAGTATATCCCATGTAAGATAGGTGGTTTAACTATATTTATTCTAACTTATGACCGAGAGAGAGAGAGAAAAGGAAATAAAGTTTAATATCTATAAATTTATTGCATCTATCTTTTGAAATTATTTGGTAGCGAAAAATGTTTAAAATAAAATATAGTATAATATATAAGATTTATATAATTCTATACTGTTATAAACTTTTATAATTATTTTAAATTATCATTAAATTTTTAATTCATTATCTTTACATAAAGGGGGTATATATATTTACTACGCTTTTATTGTATATTTGTTTGTCATATCCAGATAAATGAATAAAATTAGTAACATAATATAAATAAAGTTATTTAAATAAATAAAATAAGTCGGAAGAATACACGACATTGAATAATACATCGCATTGATACAAATAATGCATTATTTTATTAGTAAACTATTTTGCGCCTATGCGAATGATATCAGTCAGTATCAGGAGCGAATGACAATTGATGTATTTTCGATTACTTTATTTTTTCCACAAATATACAGAAAGGATAAGAAAAGTATACATGTCGATATAAACCAATGTAACAAGATGAAAAACAATAATTAATGATGCCATCCCCAACAGAAAGAATCCGAAAAATTAATAATTAAAATTCAATCATTGTTGTTAAAACAGTAATTCAAATCGAATTTAACAGTTGCTAATAAATTCGAATATTACCCTAAAAACAATCGAATCTGATAGCAACTCTTTGTTTTCTTTGCTCTACAAAAGGAAATTGCTAAAAACTCGTTTCTTAAGAATAAACGGAAGAACATTCAAATGAAAAAGTCTTATTTGGTGTAATTCCATTTATATACAACATGAATAACTGGATATTCAACAGTTTAATCATTTCAAAGATAATACTAATGTCCAAGAACCTTAATCCATTCTGACCACCCATTTGTCGGGGATAGTTTTTCTGTCAACAGATGACGCTATTTTCCACTCGATAAAAGTAGTAAATGGCGGGATGAAACCAACCCTGACACCAGGTGCCCACCCATGTGGAGAATCGGTGGACCGGCCCGAGATAGATCCCTTGTTAAATTTTTCTAAGAAATGGGATTAGATACTCGAAGTTCTCCAGGGTGGAAAGCTAAAGCGTTTCCCATCAGTCAATTCGGCCAATTTTCGGGGTAATTTAGTTTTTGAAATATGCATTACTGATTTATCTACTGATTTTACCTGAAAATCGGATCACTACTAGCATGGTGACAGTCAAAGGTTTCTTCTTATGTTTTATATTGATTATTAATCAACATTAAAATTGGAAAGGACGGATATGAGTATATATATCAACGACGCATTCATCTGGTAGCTCATTTTACCATCTTGAATGCAACCTTCACGTTTAATTTGAATTTTCAGAGTTAGATTCATATTGGAATAATATGCCGCATGGAAAATAGGAAAATATGCGGCACGACATTTTATTCCATTTTTCATCAAATTATTTCTATGCCTATTTCTTGACCCTTCCCATTCCAAAATGGAATAAAAGGTATATGAATTACGTTAGTATTTGTAGGTTGTCTGTTCGATATCTGTCCGGAAACACGATAACAGGCATAAATGATATGGTGAATAGGTGCATTTTCTCCAAATAGGATAAAATTCGCATATGTTACAGGGAAAATCAAGGGAATCAAAAATGGTCAGCATTGGGTCAATATTACTGATTGAAGAAAGGAAAAGATTAATGTATAATATTCTTGTAATGACTGACGTAAATATTTGAATGAAATTCTCGTATGTTATAAGAACCATTTCAGAACTCAGCCTATTAAAAATGATCAAGATTGGATAATACTGTTTGGATGTCTGTGTATTAGAACAAATGTAATAGCTTGCTACTGTTTTAAAGAAAAATAAATCTATCTTGTATATTAGTTTCCTAAAATTTTTAAATATTAATTTGCATATTTATTTTTCTGTAGAAGTTATCTTGAATGTTGCAGCATATCTTTCGGCTGTGGCCATATCATCCGACACTTCGAGGGATATGGCGCTTGGCTTACCTTTTTATAAACATTAATCTTTCGGAATTACTTAAACTTTGAAAATCTGTTCCATTACTTTCACCATCATAGTTTATTCTGAAAATAAATTTTCTGTCTAATTTCCAAAACAACGCTTTTGATAAAACGTGTTGCCATATTTCCTCGTTTTACTCTATGCATTTATATAACTTTTTGCGCTATAAGTTATTTTAAACGGGTCCGGCTTTTCATATCTAAGAAGGAATCGATATTAAGTGTTGCATTAATATGGAATGTATTTTTCAGAATCCAAGCAAGGTCCACACGAGAAGAGACTGCTCAACAAACTGCTACACGATTACAATGTGCTGGAAAGACCGGTAGCCAACGAGTCCGAACCTCTTTTGCTAAGTTTCGGCCTCACTCTTCAGCAAATAATTGATGTGGTAAGTACTCTTTCTACTTCTAATCCCGACTCCTCTCCGGTAATCAAACAAGTCCGCTCCTTCCACCTTTAATACGCGTTCTATGCATTCTATGCATTAAATTTTTCTCCAGGATAAGACGGGATTCGACCAGGTTCCGTTACTCTTCCACTTCGGAAATTTTGTTATCAGACGAATAAATTTAAACCGAGAATCCGGGGATAGAAAGGTTGGTCCAAATTCCGTCCTATCCTGGAGTGTAGTGGTTTGGTTTCAACTAGGACATCGAGCCATTAAACTTTCTTAGAGTCGGAAAAGAGTCCGGGTGGCCTAACGTATTGGCGCTCTCCACTTAAATATTAGGGTAACCATCAGCGCTACATCCGTATAAATATTGGTAACTGGATGGAAAGCCGTCTTTCCAGGATCGGTAGCTAGTAAATCTATTCATCCGTTAAAGTATATCATACAAAAAATTAGTGTGAATGAAAATGCTAAGAATTGATTTGGAAAGATCGACGATATTAGTTGCTCGCGTAGAAACTGTCGAATCAAAAGTCCAAGATGAAATGTAAAATTCATGATAAATCGTACCATTTCTGATGGTAAAACTTAGATGCATTTTGATGAATTGGTGGGTTGCAATATTTTTTGCTTGAACATTAAAAACGTTTGTTTGGGATAAAAGTAAAGATGCACGCTATTGTGAGCTAGTGATATTATATATCAAATTGTGGATTTTTGTAGAAGTTTTAGTTTGGCATCAGAAATTGAAATTTCTGGAAAATTAAGTATTTTACAAAAAAATTAAAAGCATAAATGAAAATTGGCGATAGTTAACTCGACTTAGATATGGGCACCATAACATACACGAAAAGGCTGTAATTTATCAATCCATAGATAATAGCGTGGAAATAGATATGGAATGCGGAATAGTCTCGAATTTTTGATAAGAATTTTCATGAAAATGATTTTATTTTATTCAGTGTCCTAATTAAATTGAGTATGTGATGTTGAATAGTGAATTAACTATCAAAATAAATTCCGGTCTGGGTAAAAATTGAGCTAATGAATAGGGTTCGTTAGTTGGCTTATTTGATAAAGAAAATTTCATATTGTCAGTTTAACTATGACTTATTTAGAAATCGATTGATTCTAGCTAGTTTGATAGCAAAATGACAAGGTTTTGGCCATTGGAAAAAAAAAATATGGTTGAATTTAAAGTCATCCACTTAGCGTATTACGTAGAATTGGAAATGAAAAATATTTCATTAATATAAAGAATAAAGCGAAATAGGCCGAGTGACGATCCTGGAGGAATTCCAATATCCAATGTGAAGAAGTAGTTCAGTGATCCAATCAGTGATAAGCTGATCTATATTATAGTATTCAGAGGAGCCGAGAGAAATCTCGGGCTCCGGTACGAACCAGTTTTGGGGCCCCTATATATTGTATATATTTTTTCTTTTCTCCTCTGTAAGATATCCAAACCATACATATTACATATATATTTTTCCAAATTTTATTCACTTTAAATTCTGTTTAAAAAGTATGCTTTATGCAATTTGAGGAAATTGAGGTTAGACGAATTTTATTTTTAATTATATTTTCGAAGAATAATGTCATAGGCTCATCGAAGTAACTTCGGGAAACGCCTCAACTTTAAAAAGTTTTCTTTTCACGTCCGTTATAACGAAAAATTTTCCGGTCCCAATCGTTTCGTTATAAACGTATTCCACTATATATATCCTATTCCTCTAAAAAATTTGTGGTGAGTCCCGTCGTTTCTTCTCTATTAAAATGAAATGTTTATGTCTAATTATCATAATTAATTTTTATTTTAACTGGTTAGAATACAAAGATTTTTCTTTACCTTACATTTTTATAATACAACTTTAGTTCTGTATATCTTATAGTGCGTAGTTACTTAATTAAAAAGAAGAAAAATTTCTTATTGTTAAGAAACTACCCGGGTCCCCTCAATCTTCTACTGGTCCGGGAATTTGTCCGACTTATCCCCGTCTCGGCGCCTCTGATAGTTTCAAAAGTGTACGATGACGAATGCCTGACTGGATTGAATCAAAAGCTAGGCCAATGTCCAGATTATTACACACATTACTACTTATGGTAGTAATATATATAATATAAATATTAGTCACTCGTAGCTAATGGTTTACAGATAAGCTATTGGGTTGGAAACTAAATCATCGCGGATTTTTCAAGGACTTTTTGTTTTAGGTGGTTTAGAATGCATGTATGCAATACATTCAGTTTCTCTGCTATCTCCCTGTTGTAATATGACGATAGGTATCAATTATGGCCTTTATTTGATCATCATCGACTCCAGAGTGCTCCTCATCTTTTAATAAAAAATCACCCGAACGAAATTTGGCGAACTAGTTCTGACACTGCCGTTCTTTTAAGGCTTCATCACCATACATAGCACGTAACTTTTTGTGAGCTTGTGTCGCATTACTACCTTTACGAAAATAAAAAAACAAAATGTGACGAAAATGTTCGCTTCGGTTCTCCATGTTTTAGCTTATTGCACGCACACACTATTTAGCAGATCAATGTAATTTTGCTATTGAATGTTTCATAGAGGACCAAGTAATAACATATTAAAAGATCTTATCTGTGCGAATATGTAAACATGCATAAAAATACAAATAATGCTATCTGTTAATGAAATCCGCAATGACTTAGTTTCCAACCCAATACATTATTTATTACTTTATATTTTATTTCGATAGGTTTATAGGTAAGGATATTCTAATTAACTGATTCTCATTTTCCGACAAATAGAAACGTAGAAACTGATTACGTAATTATATAATAAACTTTAATTAGTAAATACAGGACGACTTCAGATAATGGTTCGAGAAGTCACCGCTGGAGAAACTAAAGAATAATGTCACGACCCGTGGAGATGGCCAGACAACGTGATTTGTTGAACGGCTGGAAATTCAGTCGTTCAACGAGTCACGTTATCATTCTTCAGTTTCATCAGTGGAGACTTCTGGCAGCAATTTTTCTGAACACACTCACAGTAGTCCGTAACCCGTTTAAGAAAAACTGGCAGAATTCATTCATCCTTCTGTAATAATGTCGAATCCTACTTTCATCGAATGTAAAGTATTATCAATTTGTTGTAAAAGTCCGTGCTCAATTTATTTCTGAATTGATGTTGATTAGTAATTTTCTTTAATACTTTAATATAATTATAACAATTAGTTGTTAAACAGTTCACAAATATACAGTTATCCCCACGGATTAATAAGAAAAAAATTTAATAATTTTCTTAGTACTTGGCATAAAATACTCTTCGGCGCTTTCGTTGTTCCGACCTAGAAACGCATGAGAATTCTGACCATCTGAGTATTTTTCTCTTCTCCGCACTTCGTAAGGCTTTATACAACCTTTCATCCGGCAGAAACTCAAAATCTGTAGGCAACTGATTTAAAAAAGTTGTATAAATCCTAATACTGTACGGTATACACTCGTAACAGTTATACGAAAGGATAATTATGATGTCCAAAGAGAGTTTTGCAGAGCCGGCCTTAGGATAGTCGGTGCCCTACTGCAAAGTGCTTTTATAGCGCCCCTATATTTTTTTAAAGGCAATAGTGGCTAAATAATCTTGTAAGGCGCCCCCATACGGTGGCGCTCTGATGCTGCGCATCACTCGCATCGTGCCTCGGACCGGCTCTGTATTTATGAAATCATCGAATACAGTTAGTGGATTTAATTTTTAGTGTGGCCTCTATTCGATGATATTTTACTTTTCTAATCGTTTTTATTTTTAGTAAAGTAGAGTATATTAAAAATATACGGACAATTAGAAAGGGTGTAATAAAAATAAAACCTAATTACAAAAGATCAATCTTAATACTACCGTATTCGATGTCAAATCAACAGCTCGCATCCGCCAGTAATTTTTTAAAAAAATCTAAAAAAGCAATTCCAAAATTAAAGAAAACATCGATGGCGGTGATATGTTTTACAAAATTTACATTAGTGAGATGTCTATGCCTATTTGTTTTGTGTAAGTTTTTCTAGATTATGTCCGATTCGAGAAAGTGCTACAGGCTTATTGTCCTTAAAGGTCTCCAGTTTTGAGCGTTTTTATTTTTTAAATTATTCATGGTTAAAAATCCTAACTCTTACATATATGAAATGAAAAGGGTAACATTATATATATATATATATATATACTGCCTTTGTTGATAAATCTCCATATTCTTCTTGAATTAATATCCAGAAAGAATCAACAGAAACTTCTGTAAATTTCAGTTTAATCAAAAAATATTCCAAACAATTTCTCTTCTTGTTTCATAGATAAATCAAACGAAGAAACATTATTTATTAAAAGTAAGTTTCTTTTCCAGTCAAAGTTTTCATGTGACACCTCTGAAAGTACTTTATATTTTACTCTAGATTTTGAATCAGTATATTTGTAAATGTTTTCTTATAATATTGCAGTATTTATTTAGATCTGGGAAATATTTCTAAATTATTTGCACAAGTTTTGCTAATCCAATGATATTTTCTCATAAAGCAAATTAATTTATTAGTGTATATAAGTATATTTTGATTCCGTCCTGGCATAACGGTATTAATTATATTCCAATGATTAAGTATGTCTAATAGATATGATAATTTTTTACACTATAATTTATTTTTCAGATAATAAGAAAGTGTTTCGGTTTTCTTATTTTCAAAAAAAACCTGTAATTTTTATTTAGTTCTAAAATTTGGATTAAGAATATGGTCGTTAGCTACTCAACTTCGATATAAAAAAATATAGAGTTATAAATAGAAATACATTAAATTTGAACATGTATACGTTAGATGTAAAAAGTTGTTGTTAATTGAATAAAAATTATATGCTTTAAGAGAGAGAAAGTGCAGTTTCTGTATTATACCAGGTAGAAATTAGAAATATATTATATACAATACGATATGTTTTTAGTGGCACATCAGACGAGAATCACTGCTGTAGATGAAAAACGGACTCATATTTTTTATTTTTTTTGACTAGTCATCCGAATGTTCGCTCGATAAAGCAGTCGATTATCTCTTGGGATCCTGATTCGATTTCGGGTTCCACATCTCTAGTTTTTCGGGAGGAGTCCGGGTCTGGCTCTATCAACCTCATCTTCAACCTTCCGGTCGACCCCGACACGGATCGATGATAGGCTCCCATATATCACTGGTGTGATTCGACGGCATAATTCAAACTAATCTAACATTCTACACCAGTGGAGTAACATTCTACTAATCTAGTCGAAAGAGATGCTGTTATATAACAGAATGATTCCAATTTTCGGAATTACGGCTTAGTAGACGTCATCTAGTATCTTCAATTCTATACAATATAATACCAATTTAATCAATCAGTTAGATAGAATCGATTACACCTTACTGTGTATCGATAAAAAAATAATCCAAATGTTCAGCACTTGATTATTGGTATTTTTGTTTAACATTCCTTTCCCTTCCACAGTCAATTTGATTTTCTGTTATTAATTTTTTGGCTTAAGGACCACCGGCTTTTCAAGATTATCCAATTTTTGCTATCTAGTCTATATTCGAACTGTGGATGTCGAAATCTCCAAAACTTAATAATCCAGAATCCGGTTATAGTTCTATAGGAAAGTTTGAGTATGGAGAATTTTTTCCAGGTATATACTTAGTATTTTTGACTCGAATGGATATTCGCCATTTGGTAGGTTTTCCAGCCACGATATCATCAAAGAAGAGGGCAGCTCAGTCATAAAATTGCTGGTATCTCTATTACCACTGGCTCGATATCAGTGGAATTTTTGTCAATATAGTTTAATTACTATTCATAAGACCGCACTAGTTGGCTTCAAAGATGCGTCTTTATTCCTTTATAAAAACCTTTAAAAATGATCCTGGCTAATAAGCCAAAAGCGATTGAACAGCGTGTACGAATATCTAGAAATCGGCAATCGACAAACCAATTTAACGAATAGTTTGCATCGTTAAAAAGGATGTTATAATGGATAATCGGCACACTTTTCGGAAATTATTAGGCTGTTATTGGAGTAACGAGTGAATTCCAATTAGACATTTAACTTCTAATCGATGACGATGACGATGATGTTGAGGAGGATGAAAATAATACTAAAATAATAAGAGTCATAATAATATATCTTGTCTTATTGGCTTTTGTATTCTGTTTTTATTGAATTTAAATTTCAATTGTATTAACAATAAATTTTTAATAGAATTTTATTTTTTTTTAAATTGACCGCTCCAAATTAGAGTGCGTCTTTCGCTCTGCAGCATCTTATAAGCTGACGAATATAGTATTGGTTATTTATATTTTTTCATTTGTTCAATTACTACCAAAAAATTCCTTGATATTTTCACTCAATATGATATATAATATATTGCAATAAATTCAATAGTAGTTTTGGAGAGAACTAAGGTAATACTGATATTATAATAGACCATAAATAAAGTAGTCATTTATTATTGTTATCATAATTAAAATACATATTTAAAAAAGCACTGTTATAAAACTTGTTCAGATTTTATCTAAAAATATTTGTACAAATTTAATTCAATCCCTTAACAGATTTACACATTCTTTTAGAAATAGTTTGAAGCCTGTTCTTTGTGATGCCTCAATATATATAGAGGAAGCAGAAACGTTTCCATCAGAGATTATCTTTTCATCTGTTACAACTTTTAATACGGTATTCCTGACATCCACAGCGTAACAAGTGTTCTCGTCAGAATGAAACTGTGTGGCCAGGTTGTCTTCATTGATGCCGCTTTAAGCTGCTTCTAACTCTTTAAAGAATGCCCTGTTTTCGTGGTTTTTCAGTGTCCCATGTTCATCAAATAGTAAACATGGGATACTGACAAAACAAATGAATCATATGGAAACAACTCCTGCTTGTCATAACCGCTAGAGACATCTATTTGTGTTAGGCGGTAAATGAATTGTTTGGCTACTTTTTTTCTAGAGTTTCCTTTAGGATCCGTTCTTTGATTTTGTTGCAATGAAATATTGGTTGCATGATTTTGTAGACTACTTGGCATTATTATTGTATGTCTTCATAGCACATTTTGAGTAATGTAGAATAAAAATCACCACTAGATTTAAATATGATTTAATATCTTTTGTTTTTACACATTGTGAAAATAGTGATTTTTATCACTAAATTATATAATGGATTAGGAAACGTATCAAATGGATTAAATTTTTATAAAATATAACTGAACATCGAGTCGATTTTTTCATTTAAGCCAGTGGTGTCCAAGCTTTTGGTTTCCTTGGACCGCATTTGAAGAAAAAAAATTGTCTCGGGTCACACATAAAATATACTAATTCTAACGATAGTTGCTAAGGAAAATAGTTAGTAAATAATGTACTATATATGATATCCATCACGACAAATAAGCAAAAATGTCGTAATATAATAATCTTTGACTTCTATTCGTTCAGAATTTGTTTTAATCATTGAACAGATCGAGAGGTTTTAATCACTGAAATAAGATATATTTTATAAAATGGAAATAAGAAATGTAAATAATAAAAACTTCATTAGCTTAATTATTTTTAGTACAAAAATAAAACAATATTTTTTTTCTTTATTAGTGGGATATTTGATGATGTTGCGGTGTTGAAATTCGCGCAGCATTGCGCAATGCCGCGCGAATTTCAAAAACTTAAAAAAATAAGTGCATACAAATCTCAATATTTTAAGAAAGCGGGCCTCATTCATTACAGCGCTGGGCCGCGGGTTGGACAGCTCTGATTTAAGCTCTTGGTTTGTTTCTTAGAAAACTCATGCAAATGGGGCAAGTATTAACAGAGATATAAATAGTTTTGTGATTGATCGGCCGCCATCTTTAATTTCATTGCCGGAAAAATTGTTAGATGGCGGAGATCCACTCGAGTCAAACACCACTTAAGCATTTTTGAAAAAAATTCTCCCTACTTTTTAAAACCTTTGCTATAGAACTATAGTCAGATAACTAGAAGAACTAATGTATAGAAAAAGAAATATTATAGAAATAATTAATGTTGCCTAGCTGGTTGTTACCAACTTTTCCCATCACTGGATGTATGCAATGATTTATGATGTAAGGCGCTGACGTCCAGCACGGAATGCGGTGCTATGGAGGGTATTGAAATCCAAGAGAACGACCGATGGGTCGTTTTCTTGGATTTCGGAATACCATGGTTCCCATCCCGCTAATAAACGTAAAATTAATTCAATCGTTTATGTTTCCTATGAATGATATACGATATCTATCCGAGCATGCATATCGGAGATTTTAGGAATTGATGAACATCCCTTCCCGATAAAATACACCGTCGGAAATTGGGCTTCAATCAGTTCGAATTTATCAAAACGTCCAATCGGGACTTCCCACGTATATCCTATAGAAAGCTAAATAAATACGATAGAGGTTCTGCGTCGAAAATGACAAATTTTTGATCGGCAGTCATTTCGGTAAGTTTTATTTATTCTCGTATGGTTCTGTTTATTGGATACTCGATCGGTCTTCGAATTTCCAAAAATCCACTCGTCCATCACATTATATAATATTGGATAATTCAGCACCCGTAGAGGTATGATAATAAGAATTTCAATATGTATCCATCCGATAGACTCTTTCCGTCAAAAGCCTTAATTACGAAAGATTTTAAACTATCATAGATCCCATATTTTTTTGCTGCTGATAAATATATACATGTGGAATGTAGTGTAATACTTCGGTAAATATTTTTACGGATTAATTGATCCTTAGCGCTTTTAAAGTAAACAGTAAGGGTAGGGTTTCTCCTTAACTAATATCCATCGCTGTATGTGTTAAGAGGCGGATACAGAGTATCTTTCTTTTCCAGCAGTGATCCATTATCCGCTATCTTCGTCTATCTGGCTCAAACAAAGAATCTATGGCGAACAAGATCGCGAACTATTTTATTCTGGTCTAGAATGATTTTTATAGAATAGCGGTAAAATTCCTCTGTATCTATTTGTTCAAGAAGCCCTCACTGTTTATTATTATATTATATTATTCTTATATATAGTGAGAATAATAATAATAATATATATTATTATTCTCACTATTATTTTATTAGGAATAGCTCCTAATAAAATAATAATAATGCTTTTGTGACATAGCCCTAGTTTATTCAGAATTAAACGTCTGATCACGCCATCTAAGTTATGTATTTCTATTTTAAAAGTTAAATCTCCACTGGATACCGGCCTAAGAAAGTTGCACCCTGGAAGCACTAATGGTGTTATCGATTAAAAATTTCTTATTCACATCCGAAAATTCCTTAAGTACAGTGGGTTCAATTACTAACGAACATACGAACATAATCGGTTCTAAGAAAATGTTCGTTATCCGAATTGTTCGTTAACCGATCATCGATTTACCCTAGGGTCTAAGAAAGTTGCACCATGGAAGCACTAATGGTGTTATCGATTAAAAATTTCTTATTCACATCCGAAAATTCCTTAATACAAAAAACTATATAATATATATATATTATATAGTTTTTTTGTTATTATGAAGAGTGCTGTCCCCTTTAATAACAAGAAAACTATTACATATCACGCTTGGAAAAATTTGATTATAATGCACCAAATTTTAGTAATTGTATTTAATATTCGTTTCAGACGAATTCATTAAATAGTTAATTTTCTAATAACATATTACAAAAATTACTAATTGATGTCTGGAATAACATACGCATCAAAAGAAATATGCTATAAAAGAATTGCATCTCTATATTAAGCTCATATAATATGGTTGATTATTATGCATGCGGGATGTATCTGAAAACTGTGAATATCACAGAATAATCGAAAACAAATTTCATATTTTGTTGGTTTCTTTGTCTCTTTTTTTTTTTTTCTTGGAGTAAGTACGTTGGATTTTATTAACAAATTGCTGGTCCATCCATCACTCTTTTTTTTTTCTTGGAGTAAGTACGTTGGATTTTATTAACAAATTGCTGGTCCATCCATCTGACGGAAGATGTCCGACTGGTTTTTTCTTCACACTGGAAAGAAGCTTCTTTTGCCTATTGTTTTAGTTTTCTTTTGTTCTAAATCACGTATCGCATTACTAAGGTGTCTGTCGTCTTCGACGTGATGTAGAATTTTCAAATCTCTCACATTTTGTGGAGATTTATGTCTGCCACACATTCACAAAAACATTTTGTGAATTTTTTCAAAAAAACACATAAGCAATATCATTTATTATTGTAAGTGTATCTATAACTGAACCGTAATTGAAAGGTTATTTCATTTCTTATACTTTCTTCTGAATACTTAAAAAGTTGGCAATTTCGTGTGACTGCAAGAAAAACAAAATTATTCTGTAGATATTGAAAAATTTGTTAGGGAAAAAATCAATACTAAATAATATTTCTATTGTTTACTTTAATCGTAAGAAATGACAAATGTCTATTTAAACGAAAAATAAGATTAATTTGTATAAAATGAACAATTATATAAGTATATAATAGAAAACAGAAGTGGTTAATGAGCTTCTTAAGAATGTTTCTTTTAATGCTATTGCTATTACATGTCCTATGGGCATCATATAATACTAAACTTACAGCAACTTTCTTATAGAAACCAATTAATTTTACAAATGACAGACAAACAGCTATTGCGTGTTATTACTATGGATATAAGCAGACCAGAAAGAAATAAAATCACGTATTGTCCGAATTTTTCATTTATTTAGTATTTGGAATTCATTGGCTTTATGTCCAATTTTAACATGATTTAACTATTAAGGCTGGGTCTCACAGGTAAATACATCGGCGTATCGATGCTGATGATATCACTTCCTGTGTATGACGCTGCCTCATTACGCCGGAGATGACTTTTCTTCAACTTTATGCGCTAAGCCAAAGTTGGCCATTCGTCAAATCAGAAGAGAGATTGTTTTATTTCGTAATTGTCGGCGTATCGATGCTGATGATATCACTTCCTGTGTATGACGCTGTCTCATTACGCCGGAGATGACTTTTCTTCAACTTTACGCGCTAAGCCAAAGTTGGCCATTCGTCAAATCAGAAGAGAGATTGTTTTATTTCGTAATTCAATATGGCGAGTAGAGAAGATACCATGTACGCGTTCAATAATGAAGCATTTCTGGAAGAAATGAGAAAATATTGATTCTTTATGATCATTCAATAAATTTATAAATGAAGCTATCGATAAGCAAAACAGTTTTTGAGTTTCGCTATCCATGCTGAATCAGCTAACTTCAAATAATGTCACAGTAATTAGCCAATAGCTAAACGACGTCGTTTATTTACATCATTTTCCATCTGAACATTGGTACGCTCGACGTTTCGTGCGCGACGCATTTACGTCAGTGTGCTGACGTCGCGTTTTACGCCTGTGAGATCCATCCTTTATATTTCGCGATGACATTCGTGTTGATGATGTCACGTCATACACTTGTGCCACGACGCGATGACATCGTGATGGTTCGAATTATCTGTATTTCTGATGTCAACAATTGTTACGTCATGATGATATTAATGTTAAAACATCACTACAAAATTTCATGGAAATATGCTAATTGGTTTAGAAGTTATTAATGGAGGACACACAGTCCTATATTATAAGCTTCCATTTGCTTCCAAATGATAGATAATTCCGTTCCTTTTAACATCTGAAAATGTCAACTATTAGAATGTAATACATTTTGCAGAATGTCAAGGGAAATAATTGTATCCACTATGTTATTAACATCACATATGCCTGTAACTTCTATCAAGCGATTTTTTTATACGTTTTTTGTGAAAGCTTATTTACATATAGCATACATATGAATATCTAATATATATTCAATATATATATATACTCCATAACATGAGTTAATGTATAATAGAAATTCCCAAGCTAACCACGGATTGTATAAAATTCAAATTTGGCACGTAGATAGCATTTAAGTCACATCCAAAATCCAAATGCAAATTATTATTTTTTATTTTAACAACCTCAAAAAATTGAAAATTAAAAAATAAACTTTTTATTATTACATTTATTTTTATTATTAACCTTAAATTATTCATTTCTTTGATTTAAAATACTTAAATAATAATAAATACTATTTAAAATTAAAAACTTTTAATGACTTAATGAATTAAAATTAGTACAATTTATCAATGTCTTAGTACAATTTATTTATATATAATGATATTAATGAAAAAAATATTCGTTTTTAAATATATTTGCTATTGATTTTACCATTTCGGAATGTTTTAAAAAGCATGTATGCAGACTAAGTCTAGCAGATTAAAAGTAAATCCGCAGGTGCAGTCAGTTTCAAATTTATGTGTGTTTTGTACTTAAATGATAAATCATTGAGAGAAAAAAAAAATATAACTTACCTTAAAATAATATAATTGATAATTTAATCTCTAGATAAATTTTATTTACAGCCAAAACTTCTTTGCTATCTATTGTGTTTAATTGTTATAATATCATTGAAATGAGCTCGTTCCAGAAATAAAACCTTCTATTGTATTTTATCTATCAGATAAAAGAATGGACTTTTATCTGATAGATAAAATACATAGGAACTGAAAAAAGAAGAGAAGAGGAACAGAAAACAAGATAGATTAGGTTGATATGCTCTCTTTTCCTGCTTTCTTCGTTTACTCTGTTTCATCCAGCTTCTACCTTATTATTATACAGTATCTCTTTACTAATCTATTTGTTTCGTAACTTTTAAGCAAATTTATGTTATTACCTTACGATAAACAACCAGTGATTAATCTTTACAGCTAGTATTCTTTCGATAAATAGTGTAATTAAATATAATTGATGGCTAAATCTCTATATATTTAGGGTAATTCGATAAATAATCAGTGGTTAATATTTATAAGCAATGGTGATAATCTTCTATATAAACCAGGATTAAGCTTTACAACAAATATGGTTTTAGTGGTTTGAATGATTCATTCAATATGATCATCCAAAATAAAATAATTTTTGTTTACATGTTTTTTTTTTCCAAAGTGAATCAATCAATTCATTTAAAAATAGAGTTAACTGAGATTGTTCTGTTAAAATTGATATAATTATTGGATATCTGATAAAAAAAAATATGCTTGAAAATTTATTGACATAAAAGGAAAACAGAAAAACGTAGAAATGGTATTATCATTAACGCTGCTTTTCCTGTTTTCTTTTAAAAATAAATAACTATGAATCTTACGGTATAATGGAATGGGTGCTTCAATAAGTTTAGACAAAGAATGGGATATAGAAGATAAAGATTGGTATTATCATTAACGCTGCTTTTCCTGTTTTCTTTTAAAAATAACTATGAATCTTACTGTATAATGGAATGGGTGCTTCAATAAGTTTAGACAAAGAATGGGATATAGAAGATAAAGAGATGTTCAAAAATAATCTGCGAATGTCGTAAGTGCAATTTAAAGAGTTTCTTGAAAAAATCATGGAATTGCGAGAAATTCAGTAGGAGTTTGCAGTTTTAATTTAGCTTTCTACTAAAATTAAAACTAAAAATTGTACCGAGATATATAAAAACAGATGATGGCTTTGGAATACAATATTCGAAGTTTTATATCGTGTAATTAGATTCTCCATTTGATCTCAAGTTTTAGTTCTTATCTATGAATAACCGGCACTAATTGGTTTTATTTTAAATTTAATATTCTATGTTGTCAATTCTGTAATATTCAGCTCCTTCACGATTTTTCTCATAGTATTTCCTCTCGTTACTTTATTTCTAAATTCAATGTTTCAAATGACCAACCTTTAGTAAACCCAAAATTAATAGAATGTGATGTCTTTCTACATAAAACCATTAAAACAATTTTAAAAAATTTAACTTAATATTCGAATTCAGAGATTGGAAGTGGACTGTTTAGACCAGGGGTGGGCAAACTGCGGCCCTCGGAGCTACTTAATGCGGCCCCCGTAGTTAATTGTCATAATGCCAAAACTTTTTATCGATAAATAAATAAATAGAAAAAATATCAAATCTGTTCCATATCTCAGCAATATAGTTTATGTAATTTCCGTTTATTTATATATAATAATCATAATATATACATACATAGTCTCTCATTTTCATCTATTATATTAAAGAATCTGTCCAATGTCGATGCCTTTCTCTCTTCAGGATTTTTTGGAAATAATTAATATCATTGTCGTGGTAGAGATTCCAAGCCTATCGACCTCATCTTGGTATGGGTGCATTATAAAACCAAAATGTTGTAAAATCTTTCTCTTACCTTCTTTAAGAAATGTTTGGTTTGTTTTAAGTTGTCTCCGAGTTCGTTTTAATCGGGAAAAACTACTGTTCTCCCATCCTTACCCATATCTCCATCAAAGCGCGAGACCTAAGCCTGTCATTCCATTAGGTTAGTTAAGCAGCCATATCCTGGTGAGATATTTTTATCTGGCGGCGGCTACTTATAGATCTCATCACAGGCTGGCCAACATCCATGATGGGGTCAACCAGATAGCTGAAGGATGAAGTTCAACGGGCCGGGACCGGACCCCTCCCGAAAAATTGGAGGAGTGGTCCGGATCCTCCACGATGGTAAGCCACATCTTTTCCACGCGGCCTGTCATTTCGTCAGTCCGCGGGTCCCACAGTTTGTTCTGTGAAGTGTTCGTTATCCATCATTTCGTCAGTCCGCGGGTCCCACAGTTTGTTCTGTGAGATGTTCGTTATCCGAATGTGTTCGTTAACCAAACATAAAAATCTTTCGAAAAAGTGTTCGCTATCCGAACTGTTCGTTAAAATCTTTGGCGAAAGTGTTCGTTAACCAATCATCCACTGTAATAATTTTATATTTAGAGATTGAAATATAATGATATAAGAGATTGGTAACGTGGTTAGGTTAGACTAGGCCGAAAAACCGATTAATACAGTAGATGTAAACGAATTTTCTTAATGGAATAGACCAGGGGGTGGGCAAACAGCGGCCCTCGTAGTTAATAGCCATAATGCCAAAAATTTTATCGATAAATAAAATAAATAGATCATATTTCTTACAAAAATAGATTTATTAAACCGTTAACCATTGCTTAAGAAATCGGTTGCAAAATACATTCAGAATCAAATAAAATCATTTTGTCGATCTATCACCATTAAACCGTTAACCATTGCGTAAGAAATCGGTTGCAAAATACATTCAGAATCAAATAAAATCATTTTGTCGATCTATCACTCAATACCTTTCGTAATTTCACGATGTTTGTATTTAACATTTGTGCAATTTCCTAAACATAAAAATATCAAATCTGTTCCATATAGTTTATGTAATTTCTAGAAAAGTAATAAATAATATTTCATATGGTAAAATTAAAAGTGTCATATTTCCAAAGATTTTAAAATGCATATTTCTTACAAAAATAGATTTGATAATTGTTAAATAGAATAAACGTCATTGCCTAAGAAATCGGTTGCAAAGTACATTCAAAATGAAAAAAAATCGTTTTGTCGCTCAATCAATTCAATATCCTTCGTACTTTCACGGTGTTTGTATTTAATATTTGTGCAATTTTCTAAACAGGTATGTCTTTAATTATTGTTTCAAATTTAAAATGATCAAATTATAATTTTAATATATAATTTAAAAGAATTTCGACTCTGCCGAGCTTCTCTGAAAACAGCGTTTAACTTTTTTCGGACTGCCGGCATTATTCAGATCGATGTTTCATATAACAGCCAATGAAAATTGACTTAATTTTAATTTATCACCCTTTTATAATATTTTAATCAACAAATGCACCTCTTATCAAAAGTTTTGGATATTTCTATATTGGCTATATAATTTTCTGAGAGAATTATATCACCTCAGATAGTTATTAGATGAAGACAGGATTTTGGGAGATTTTTTGCTATTTTGTTTTACACCCCTTTCCAATGAGTTAAATTACTTAAGGGCAGGATTACTTCCAACCACGGGCTACATCCCCCGTGAAATGGGGTCGGATTGTCAAGTCTAGTGAAAAATTTTTTGGGGTAGGGCCTACTGGGCCTGGCCCCGTACCCTGAAAAAATTTTTCATTAGATGCCAGATCCGGGACGCGGCCCTAGGCTCTATTTCATTAATACGATATGGCCGTTTCTCCCAAAAGTTGCCCACCCCTGGAATAGACGGTAGACTACTGGAAATAATAGAGTTTCCGCACAGTTACTACTCGGCTCCGACCGATAAAGTGGACTCACCACGGTCTGCGCAGGCGCCAGGCGGTGAGGCTTTTGTTATCTGTTTCGATCGTATCGATAAAAACAGTCTTTTACGGTTGTGTTTTCGGGACGAGCCGATAGGTTGTGCTCAATTCTCGGGATTTCAACCCAGAATATTAATCAGAGGTTTAATTATAACAAATTATCTTTATTAGAGATAACAGAGGATAGAATAGAATTTTCTTCTATACAGCATCTGGTCTCGGCGGTTCGAACTAACTTCGACTACCGATAACTTTCCGAAACGATACAATTTTCTCGTTTCGTTATCGGTCGGAACCGAGTCGTAGCTGCGCGGAAACTTCGTAATAAACCATCAACTTTTCCTAGATAATTAAGATATCTAGGGGAACATAGTTAATTGGAAAATAGCGTGATTAGTTATTTCGTGTAGCTGGAACAAAAATTAATACTAACCTCTTCTTCATCGAGTGGCTGGAATCAGATTCGCGACGTATTCTAGGATTCCAGAGAAAACAAATGTCAGTTCTTTATTATAAAAACAACCTATCACGTATCCAGTAAATAATGAACTATTATCCTTCATTAAATAATTATGTTCTTAACCAATGTGGTCCATCTAGTGGGCAGAAGTATTCCATCTTGTGCAAACACTCGGTAGAAAATATAGTATTTGATTGATTTTTGTGGGAAAACTTTCGTTGTTATTACACGACCACCGCCATTTTCCGACAAAAATGCCGTATTCTCTCGGTAACTATTTAAATAAATTTGGCCAATTTTTCTGATGACGTTTAAAATCTGCCAGCTCGGATAAGCCAAAGAAAGTTATAGCCGAATAATTTAATCTAATTGATTAGCTTGTTATTTGTATGGCGAAATGCTCTCCCCTGTTTTATCGAACTACAGAGTTATTAATTGCCGCTTAATTGGGTCTTAACCTTCTTTAACTTTTTGTCAGCATCTAACGATTATCGTAGGAAAGCTATCGATTTTGTGTCCAGAAAGTTGTAGACAGCTAAAGCTCCAACCTGGTCCGATATTTTTTCGACAATCGGTACGGCTGCTAAAAAATATTGCTATATAATTAGCGCGATTTTACTAGAAAATTGGCCTAGTTTCACCCAAGTTACATAAAGTCGTATTTCTTCGGCAGCTAACCGAAAAAATACCTTCAGATTTCTCCATTGATCCCTATTGTTATTTAGCAACGTATATTTAAAGTTAAAATTGTCAGTTAAATGGCGATTAGTTTAAATTCCGTTTAGTTACGAATTAATTATTAAATATGGTGTTGGAGCCGATTATAAAAAGTACTCTATAGGTTTTTGTTAGACAATAACTGCCTTTTTTCCCTATATTACGGCTTTGGTACAAATTATTTTTGCAACGTTTGTATCTATTTGGCTAGAAGAATTTTGGTGCGACAGTTTTCCCGTATTTTATATTTTTAAACGTACAAATATTTCGATGGATTTGCGTAATACAATATAGTGCATTCAGTCGGTATATCTTTTATTGGTAAAAATGTTTTATGTTGTTTGTAGCCATTGGTGTAATATACTATATACGGAATTCTATATATATACAATATTTTAGAAATCGTATTCTAGCTTTAGTGAAATTATTATCAATTTGTCGTAAATAATTAGAGACGATGTTTAAAAAAATAAAGTAAATATCGTTTCCAAGCGATAAGGATACGAAACGAAAGAATATAAATCAGCTACCTACTTCAGATATAGTAATGGAAAAATATTCCTATATCTTCGACAAAGCTTATTTACTTATTTCTGTTTGACGAGTATTTTGTACAAAAATTATTTTTAAAATAGATGGTCGCTATTCTGATTTATGCATTTTATTTGAGACTCAAACATAAATAGTTATTTTCATCCGAGTTTTTCAAACTATAAACAATCTATAAAACCCTAAGTAGATTAGTATGGGATATTTTGCGGACAGACTAGACTCTAAGTCAATCGTTACAGGAGTAATTATAACATTTCGCATTCCTCCTCCTCTTCATTTACTTCACCAGGCGGAGTAAGTGGAAAGTAGCCAATCGTACGATAACCTAAAGCGCCGTGTTCTACTTAAATGTGTTTTAATTTTACCAGATCAAGTTGAATGGCCGAAACTCGACTATTTTCACGATGAATGACCGAAACTCGACTATTTTGAAAAAATCCGATCAGCCGATTCTAAGAAAAAAGCTCGGCAAAGGTCGAGTAATCGAACTTTTTAATAAATATTATTAATTAATTAATTAATTAACTGGTTACGCTCGAACGTCCACTAATAATTGATCGACTTTAATTGCGGCCCTAAATGAATAATTTACGTTTTAATTTCTTTACAGATAAATAGATTATCTGAGCCAAACTGCACCAAATACCGGGTTGATAAAAAATAAAAATATAGTAATATGTAATAGACATTTATAGAAAGCTATAATATTCAGAAAGTTTAAAACAGTAATTGATACACTTCTAATCCATTGAAAAACGTAAATGTAAAAATAGTGTAAAGACACATAATTCGTATAAAAGAAAAAACATTGTCTAAAACACTACTAACTAAAAAAATGCTTATTACCATTAAAATTCTTGGCAAATGAAACTTTAAAAATTGATTAAAAACAACATTTGGCACTAAAATAAAGTCTGCGTCTCACAGACTTATCGACGCTGAAAAGTGTCACTTCCCGTATATTGCTAGACGCTTCGTCGTTACGCCGGAGATGACTTTTCTTCAACTTTACGCGCTGCGCCGAGAGTACGTTGGCCATTCGTCCAATCAGAAGAGAGATTGTTTTATTTCGATCAGCTAACTTCGAATGATGTCGCAGTAATTGGCCAATAGTGGCACCACGTCGTTTATTTACGTCGCCTCGTACGCTTTCGGTCTGAACATCGGTACCCTCGACGTTTCTGGCGCCACGCATTTACGTCAGCGTACTGACGTGGCGTGTTACGCGTACCAGATCCAGCCTTAAAGGCACCCGACTAAAATCCGCTGGAGGTAAGTTGGCAGAGGACAAGATGGCAAATCGATTTTATCTTTATCTCTCAGCAGTTAGCGAATGAGGCTTTCCAATGTGTCCTCGACACAGTCTTTCTAGGACTACTTTTTTCTTTTATTTCTACAATTTAATGCCTCCTTATACGGAAAAGAAACAAAGGCAAATTTGGAGTCATTAGAAAGAGCGCGAAAATAAGAACAAAAAGATATACAGAACTCCATTTTTGAATGTTACGAAATTAACGATGAGGATCATCGAGCTGATCTAGCTTAGCTGCAAAAATCAGAATTACAAAACTGATTCGATATGGTCGAGTGGTGGAATTTGCTATAGAGCTGGTCGTGCCATATCTGTTGTTAAAATTATAAAATTATTAACAGCTGTTATAATTTTAACAATAGATATATATAGACATAACGCATATATTTAGATTATATGTAGTAACAAAATCATAACCATCTCTTTGAGCTGTCGAGGAGATTGATAGCGACTCTTCTTAACTCCGTACTTAATTTTAATAACAATAAATACAAAAAATATGATCGTCTCTACTTCGACGCATGCATTGGCAGAATAATTTTCTATCGGCCAACCATTCAACTTCGGACTGAAAGGAAAATTCTTTCCCGAAAAAACTTTATTATGGGTAACAGATACGCTAATTCTCTTTTCCATCATCGCTATGTTAAATTTCTCGTGTATAATGAATGATCTTTCAACGATTTATGCGGTAATGTAACAATTGGCTTGTTTCTGATTTTAAAGTACATTTAAAATGTTTTATATTCTAATGATATGGTAACAACAGTTGTCACCATCGATGGTTGTCACACTGCCACTGAGATCGATTACTGTAACGTGTTGCCAGTGACTATTATTTAAAATACAACATTATTATATTCATTCGAAATGATGGAGTTTACCGTAGGAAATTGAAATTATATATATATATATATATATAATAAAATTCCAATTTAGTAGGCAAAACTCCATCATACATATATATACTGTATATTTATTTCAAAGGAGAGCGCATAAGATGCAAATTAATCAGGCAATTTGAGATGATTTTATTGCATATGTGTTTAGCAAATGGAAATAAATTACAGGTATTCCTCCTATAACACGGTTTCGCACTAACACGATTTGAAAATTTCCGAAATCCTCATATAACACGGTATTTCTACAACACGGATTTTACTTAAAAATTACGGTTATTCACAAAATGTTTTCATTAATTTTTGTAAATCCATACTAGAGACGCACAGTGCACACACAAAATGCCATCATGAGGAAATACTTGGTAAAAAATTAATCATAATGCAATTTTGCTAGTTGGCCGTGAGAGGGACGATACGCAGTCTGTTTTCGATTTCGATTTGAAATTAAGTTATCTGTCGACCATCGAGTATTTTGTTTTCCAAACCTTCAGTTTTTGGATAAAAAATAAGTCTTTATTCTTCGATAGAGGAAGGTGAAAGAGAAGAAAAACTCTTTCATAAATTTTTTTGGGTATATGTTAAGGAACGATGGTTTTCTAGCGGGTGGTAGCGGGTTAGATTACAAATTTCGTAAAGAGAACGGAGGATACACAAATTTTAAATCATAAAAATTTCAGGAAGTGAAGTTGATATTGTTAAAAAAAACGTTCTCGTTTCAACGAAATAGCGGTAAGGAAGATATAATTGTTAAATGAATGTTTTATAGGCTGTATACTGTTTCTTTCTTTTTGTTTTAAGTGTATTGTTTTTATAGGATCTTACGTATATATTTTTTCTTTCTTTATGTTTCGTGTTATTAATATTCTTAAATAAAAATTAGATTTCTTATGTGGAATTAAATAAAGTTATTTGTTTTTAATTGGTTTTGTTTTATGTGGAATTAAAAAAGTTATTTGTTTTTAATTGGTTTGAAGCGTAACTCCTCTTTGTATGGGCTCCGGGTCTCGTATAACACGGTTTCACACCACACGGTGATTGTCGGGAACCTATATATCGAATTATATAGGAGGGATACGCGTAATTAATTTTAAAAAGTTTCTTATTCCACGTTATCTTTTTATCAGCCATTGGCAGAAAGGGATCAGCGGTAATCAATCAAAATTGAGAGCAGAAAAATGATCTAAAATATTATCTTATTAATTATAAGATGTAGGAATAAGATAATTTTATTTTATTTCTCGGTCAGTAATCCGGATGGTCTTCTAGTGATGGTGAATACCCTGCATGAAACTTGACTATATTAGATGAACACACTTAAAAGTATATTCGTCTAATATAGTCAACTTTCATGCATTATTTAAATTAGAGAATAGAGTGCAGTATGTCGATTGGTGTTGATAGAATTTTAGAGCGAATATTAAAATTCTTTCTCGGCTTAATTGGAAACATTAGTTATCCGAAAAAATAAACAAACAATTATATAAACGTAATATTATAACTTTTAACTTTATGCATTAATAACAAGCTGAGTTATGGAAATTCTCAGCCGTAACCGGAAGTGGTATAAACTTCAAATTTGGTACGCATTTAGGTCACATCCGAAGGAAAATATCTAAAATCCCCAAAGTTTTTATGATAACAGGTTAAAAAATGAAAATTAAAAAAAATGATACGAATGTCGATAGATGGCGCGATAGCCTTTAGCGGTTCGATTATTTAAAAAAAACTTTTTATTATTAACCTTAAATCATTTATTTCTTTGATTTAAATGACTTAAATAATAATAAAATAGCATTTAAAATTTTACTCAAAAACTTAGTTGCCGGCACGAAAGTTGGAGGAAAATGACGCATGCGTATTTGAGAAAATGTTATTCAACCAATCAGAAACGGTCAGGAAATAGAGCATTACTTATTCCATTCTTCCGTTAGTGAAATCGCAGACGACATAGGCTTACCTTTTGCAATATGAAAAAAAGTTAATTTATAATGTTTTTCGCATTATTTATACGGCTTTTTATATTATAAATAAACGTAAGACTGCTTAGTGGCATCTACTTAATATTATTCAACTGTACTTACTTTATTAAGTTCTATATTTTTATTTATATAATTAAAAATGCAACTTATTATGTACTTATTACATAATATATATAATAAATACAAAATAAACTTTTAATAGTGTAATACAAGCAATCCCCAACTTCCTAGATCTAGATCTGTGCTTATCTGTACTTATGAGGGTAGGCTGAAAAGTAATGCACACATGCTTGTAGAGTGCGAAGGAAATGACCTGCAGCAGTGCGCCAGGTGGCAGGTGGAAGAACCATTTCCACCTCTATACGCATGTGCAGGTTTGAGGTTGGTGAAGTCATCCATTTTGTTTTGAGAAGCAGAAGTATGGAGACGTGTTCGAGTGCTATGTCAATGCGAGTGAAACAGCATGCTGTTATTGAATTTTTAACTGCTGAAAAAGTTACTCCTACTGAGATTCATCGTCTTTTAAAGGCTGTTTATGGTGATGATGCTGTTGATAGGTCTACTGTAAATAGATGGGTAATAAAATTTTGTGGTTGCGAGCCTGGAAAAGTCAATTGTTGATGAAACACACACCGAACGTCCGATCACTGCCACAGACGATATACATTGTAAACTCGTCAACAATTTGATTCAAAGTGATTGGCGAATCACTCAACAGTGTATTGCAAACCATATTGGAATATCCAAGGAATGTGTGGGCTTCATTATTGAACAACCTCACATGCAACTGCAGAGGCTCTGCGAAACGTGAAGTTTGAACAGCTTCCACACCCTTCTTACTCCCACGATCTTGTGCCTTGCGATTTTCATTTCTTTCCTCTACTCAAGAGAGATCTCAAGGGTAATCATTACACCTTGGATGATGAGGTGAAGGCAGCTGTCAAGTCTTGGATTCAAGAAAAGTCGGAAACATTTTTCAGTGACGGAATGAAAAAACTTGTTACACGTTGGGAGAAATGTGTTAGCCTTAACGGTGACTATGTTGAAAAATAAATATCTGATTTTGAAGCTTAAGAAGTGTACTTTAATGTACTTTTTGTTTTATTTCATATTAATCTCTATAATTATTATACCATAATAAAATATAAAATAAAATATATTATACCAAAATAAAATCTATAATTAATGAATCCCCAAGTCATACTTAGATACTTATTGAAAATATCTAGGTATATGGACTAGGACTTGATCAAAAATCATCCAAAATGAAATGCAACACACTTCCAAGTAGCTGACCTACAAATCTAATGATGATATAAAGGCAACATAATACAATGTAGAGATAAATTTTTTACTTGGCTTAATAAATTTTGTCTCAGAAAACAATAAGTATAAGACAACATAAATTGAGGGATTTCTGTACTTACTTTTTGATATACTACTTATGACAAGGATGTGATTAGTAGGTTTTATATTTGATGATAATTTATATGCATTAAATCCATATGCAATGATTTGATCTACCAGCAATATCTATTTTATATCTGATTCCGGCATTTTTCTGACTTCTAAATTTATTACAATAATGTAATAATACAATAATGTAAATCAGAGTATTAAAATCCAACATTTTTATCACTTTTGAAGAGAATAATGGAATATATATATTCCCATATTTTGAAAAACAGCACTATATAGGCCCTATTAATATTGGCCAACAGACAATGACAATTAATTCAGTTCAATACAGAATGGTTGTACCAGGATCAATAACTACATAAAATACTGTAGATCTACAGAATGTTAATTCAACTAAATAAGGTAGTTCCACAGAATTTTAATTCATTACTGTACCCTCAAAAAAAGTTAAAAGATATCACATAGAAAAACAACTTGCTTATTATCATATACGGATTAAAAACAGCTCGCTTAGCAAGTTCTATATAAATTTATTGCAGTACAACGTTTTTGGACTGCATTTCAGTCCCTCTTCAGTACCGTTACACACAACTTTATAATATAAAATGGAACATTTTTTAGAGAACGAACAATTTAAAAAATAGAATAATTAATACAAACTGCGCAGTTACATAACATTATATAAATAATAACAGAAATAAAGTATAAACATATACGCCTACATATATATACACTAAAATAAAAAGATTAACATTAAATACAGCTTCCTGCTAACAGAATATACAGAAGAGGGGAATTCCTATATGTCAGTACCAGGATCAAAAAACTATACCATATGTCCGGTATATTTTTAAAAAATTATACCATACGTCTTGCAATTTCTATCTTATAAGCACATAACACAGATGTCTTGACCTATTCAAAGTCCGTTGCGTGCGCACCATTTCCAGGAGTCGGGTAGATTTATAGGGCCGCTATCATTAATCAGATTTCCTTTCTGTGCTGCTCTTTCTATCTCTATTGCTTCTAGAGTAGTAAGACCTCTCATATGGTATGCATATCTCAGCATTTTCACATTCTTCCAGTCTATGCTGATGTCATGTTCGTATGCCTTAATAGCGAGTGCTGTACTAAGTCTTGCATTAGCGATGTCTTGCTTGTGTTCGTTCATTCGTTTCGTAAGGCTCCTAGTCGTACTACCTATATAGTATTTTGTAGAGTTCTCTTCTTTGAAGTATATAGG
>AYEL01078081.1:0-46388 GCA_000484575.1 Olivierus martensii
GACGTAGGGACATGCCCATACTGATACTGAACAAAATTCTATATCATATTCCTAAATATCTTTTTAGATTTTAAATAAAAAAGTAACATACATACATACATAATCTGTATTTTGTAAGTATTTAGATTTGAATTTTTTTTAAATAATAATAAATTTTTAATTAGAGATAAAGATATTAATAATTAGATTAATATTTAGAGATAAAAATGATCTAAAAGTATCAAAATAATAATATGAAATTAAAAGTTATATTTATGATATCAATAGTTCTTATAGCAATCAAATTAATATAAGAATAGTTATAAATTAAGTTATTGATATGATTTAATTATATTTGTGTGAAAATTGAATTTCTAGAAAAATTATTAATAACAAAGTAAGTTTACATGAATTAGTTTAGATCTTTCATATGCTCATTCTGTTATTTATCAGAAAATGTGTGCGCTTCAGTAACAAAACTATTTTTCACATATTAGAAACTGTTCAAATTTTTCTAATTTATTAAGTTGACTGTAGTTTTGTTGTTATATTTTATTAATACGGTATCAATAAGGGTTGATGAGAAATGCTTGATTTTTTATTTGTTAATGAGATTTTTAACAAAATTTTCTTTTATTTGTTTAAAATTTCACATATGATTTATTTTTTTTTGTTTAAATCAGAATATGTGATACCTGTACAAGAAGAGAAACCTGTACATATTATTCTTGGTGTACTTCAGTGTCTACGTCATTTGATACCTCATTTAAGTGATCAGGAGAGACAAATTGTTTTGAAAGGAAGTATTGGTGTAAAACAAAAAGAAGAAAATGTTGGCATTAGTATTGATCAACTCCTTCAGGTTTATATATATTTTTAATAAATTGCAATTTATCTTTAAGTTTAAAGAATATAAGCTTTCATAAATATTTTTATTAATAGGTATATGAATTATTGTTATTTTATACTCATCATACTGATCATAATGTAATCACAGCAACTTTAGAAGCTCTTCTTCAGATTTTACATTCTCCTCCAAAACAGTTCATTCCTTTATTGCTTGATCCTTCAGGAATATCAAAGTCACAAATATATACTATTGATCCTGATATAAAGTCACGATGTGCAAGTAAATTTTTGAAAGAGAATTTGCTAAAATGATTTTATAAATTTCTTATAAGAATCATTTATTCATAATAAGAAAATTTTGTTATATTTAAAAGGTCAAGGAGGTATGATTCCAGAAAGTACAGCAGAAGATGAAGCTGCTTTAGAAGATGAGATTGAATTGGCAAATTTAGGAATTGAAAAAGGTATAACTATTTATTTCAGTAGTTTTTGCAACTTACATTATTAATTTGGGAATATTAAACAGTATTTATCAATCATTTTGAGATATATTAATCAATTATTAAGATTAGTTTAAGATTATTTGAGCAAAGTACAATAAAACTTATATATTGAGCATTTGTAAAATAAGTTATGATTATAGTAACAGAAAAAATAACTTCTCTGTTTGATATAAGACTATTTACATACAAAAAATTCACGAGTCTGTCAAACTCCTGACATTCAAAATTCAGACAACCATAATCCCGAAAAGTCAAAATCTTGACAGCTTGAAATCCTAAGACATGATATTGGTCCTGAATGATTGAGTCTAAGGTCTGATGATGACCTGAAGGAGGGTTGAAAATGTTAGTTAAATAAAGCAATTTAACTTCTGTGGTTTTGAACTTTTCGAATTATCTACTTTGAAATAATTTAAACTGGGGGAAGAGAATATTGATTTGCTTAAATCAGTAGTTCCCATAGTATGGTGCATGCATTCATAGGAGTGCATAAGAAATTTTGAATAATGTATGTATTTTTGCTCATCATAATTCATTTCTGTAGTAAGAGATGCATGCTATTTTTCTTTATGATAAAACAATTCTGATTAAAAAATATGGTGACTTTTGGCTTAGTTTACATATAGATAATTGCTTTAAAAATGATATTTTCTCTTCAGATATTCATTTATTTAAAAACTAATATTACCAGTCATATTACAAAATAACAATTTCTTACAGATATTATTTGACAGGAATATTTCAACATGTTTATTATTTTAAAATAAAAATTGAAAACAAATCTAAATATGTTATAAAAATACATAACTATTGTTTATACATTGATTTCAATAACAATATAATTACAATTTTTGATTGACCAAGGAAACAACTTACAATCCTAGTTGTACTATATTCTATAGCTATGCAAATTGTTTTAAATACCTTTTTATGAATATTTAGCATTTATTTATTGCAATTAATGTTCAATTTTTTTGATTTTGATTTTTTATTTTTTTTCTTTAATACTTCATATTTGAAAAAAATTGTAATTCTGAACTCTTAAACCATAAACTTATAAAACAATTACCTGTAATTGAATCTTTCTAAAAATTTTTAAATATTTTTTCCCCCTCCTTAAAAGTGATTATTTTTTGAGTATGTGATCTTCAGACATGGGAGATTTGTTATTATGTTTAATACAGTCAGTACAGACAGTAATCTCTTTATGAATCAATTCACTATACATTGCATCTTTCAAGTGTATATTTTTCAATATTTAAATGGAAACTATACTTTTAAAAAATATATAAAAGTTTTTATATATAAAACGATAAATTACAATAAATTGTTTTTTTTGTAGGATCATATAATTTAGAAGAACAAGTGTTTTCTGATAATCTTATTCAAAATTATGCAAATGAAGAAAGTTGTCTTTCACCTGAGGATGAGATAGAAGATGGATCAGAATATTCCAATATAACTGTAGGAAGTTATAGTGAAGGATCTTCACCAATAACTACACACAGTAAGAAATAGATTTTAACTTTATTTTATAAATCCTAATTCTATTTGAATCTGACATTTGAATCTGATTTTAAATTTAAATCTAAAATCTAAACATTTGAATCTGATTTTAAATTTAAAAATATATAGATACTGCATTTTTTCATTTAGTAAAATTTGTAACTTTTAAATTGGCGAAAAAATTTTCTTACATTATTGATTGTTAGTAATTCTCTATAGTTAGTACTGTCCAAAATTCTATATCTATGTCATTATATAAGCAGCAGAACTTAAGAATTTGAAGATTATTAAAATTTGTTAATGTAAATCTTCCAAATATATAAAACTTTATTTTTAAATAGGCATCTTTTAATGCAGAAAAATCATTCTTCTATAATAATTAATTAATTTTTTAATGAATTTTTATGTAATTCAACATAATCTGCAATTTTAAGTTAAAAATTGTGATTTAAGTTTGAAATACAGTAAGATCCTGCTTAACGCTGCTCCATTTAATGCTGTTTTAATATAATGTGAATTTTTTCAAATTCTATATTTTTTATTGATTCATTTTGGCATGATTTTTCAAACAATTATACTCACATAAATCCATAATCGCATTAAGACAAGAAAGTGGCATTTTGAAGATGAGGAGTAAAAGGAACTTGCAATGGATTTTCTTAAAACACGTTTAGCCACTATTACGGAAATTGTGGATAAGTTTATACAAAATGATCCAAATTTTGATAGAAATTCAAAAGGAAGACAGTGTCATGGATGCAATCTGGCTATCGACAGTTGCTTGCTGAATGAAAGGAAAAGGCAAATGACATTAGATGATACTTAATGAAAAAACAAAAAATGTCAAATGAGAAAGAACCTTCCTTATCATAAAGATAAATTATTTACTTTTGAATATTTTTGATTTTCATGAATGATTTGGGAATACAAATCGATATTAGTGATTAAAAAATATATAATTAATATAATACAATAGTAATAATACATTGTTACAAAATAAAATTAAAAAATATACGTATCATTTTTTTTTCATTGTCCTGTTTCACCTATACCCGTTATTTACATATTAAGATGCCTCGTTTAACATTTTCATTTAACACTTAATTTGTTTGGAATGTATCCCCCCATTAAACAGTTCTTACTATATTATCATTAAATTTGAATTTAACAAATATCTAAAAGAAATCAGATATTTGTATAGTTATATTTTAAAAAATTGTAATTTTTTTGTTCAAATTATTTGATAAGTTATGAAACCTATAGAGAACTATCTATATTTACAATTTCCAGATTTCTTATATTGTGTACAGTGAGTTGTATCTTATGCTGCTTTTAGATATATTCATAATATGGATAATTCTTGACTTTGAGTTAATTTATTTTTGGAGGGCAGTTGTAAAGCAAGAACTCATAAACTAGGAATTTATTTACCATAGACAAAATATCTGTTCTCAAAGATGAAATTTGTCTAAAATAATAAGTAGAGGTCAACAAAATCAATAGTATAATTAAATAAAGATTTATACATCTAACAAAATGAAAATATAGCATTTAATATTAAGCTAATTATAATAATTTCTTTATTATTTGTCATGCAATATTAAAGAATTTTTATTCATCATCATAATCATTGATAGATATGAGCTTTTATATATATGTTGAACTATTTTCTTAAACACAATCAAGGATTGCATAATTATTCAATAAAATCATTGTGGCTAGAAGGCATATTAATTCTGATTTGTGATCTGCCATCTTGATTTTTCCCATTGAAATGACAAAATGTCTGCTACTAATTCAATAGTACTATATTATGTATCTATGTGTGTTTGAAATGCCATATTTATGAACATATCATCATATACTTGACATGTAAATACTTGACATAAACTTGTATACCTTACAGTTATCATCATAATAGATCATGCAGAATTACCTCCTATATCCTCACAGTAAATTGCTCTGTTAATAATCTTTCTCCATATATTCCTATCTTCAGCTAACTTTTTAGCTCTAAAAAACTCTAAAAAAAAAATGCCTTTAGAAGGTATATAAGTTATCATCATAATAGATCATGCAGAATTACCTCCTATATCCTCACAGTAAATTGCTCTGTTAATAATCTTTCTCCATATATTCCTATCTTCAGCTAACTTTTTAGCTCTAAAAAACTCTAAAAAAAAAATGCCTTTAGAAAATAGAAGATTCAAATTAGTCTTCTATTTTCTAAAGCCATATTTAATGAATCTATAATTTATTCTTAGATCCATTTATTCATTTTATTCATTAGGTAATAAAAAAAACCTAATTTAAATTAAATTAATTCAAATTATTCATCTTGGTATCCATTTATTCCTAGGTGTATCTTGAGGTCTGTAACCAGACATTTCTGTCTCAAAAATTCATTTGGCTAATCTGTTCTCTCTTATCTAGCACATGTGGCCAAACAATTTCAGGTTACATTCACTGACTTTTTCCTGGATACTTATAACATTTAGTTGTTTCTAATAATTTCATTTGTGATATGATTTTGCCATTGATGCCATCTATTTACCTCACTAATTCTTCTCAAAACTCATTTCTATTGTTTCAAACTCTTTTACTTCCATATGTCAACATTGACTTTGAAAATATCATTATATACAGCTAATTTTGTCTTTTCACTCATTTCCTTTTTACTCCAAATGTACCTATTCAGGACTTTGTCTATCCTATTCTGGATTTCACTGTCTAATTTTCCATCATCACTAAATATTGTACCAAGATACTGGAATTGCGAGACTTGTTCAATTTTATCATCTCCTAATCTTAAAAGCAAAGCTTCTTTTACTCTTCCTATTTTCATTACCTTACTCTATTATGACTTATTTTCATTCCAAATATCTTACAAATATTATCCAGTTTATTTAAAGAAGTCTGTAATTTGTCTGGGCAGCTATTTATGAGCATGTAAAAAGCAAGAATGACACATTTGCATTGCCAATTTTCATATCTGGTACCAGATTGGAACTTTTAATTAAATGATCCATATAATAATCAGCAATGGTGAGCATGGTCCATATAATAATCAGATGTATTAAGCATGGTTAAAAAATTAACCATGCTTAACACAGCCTAACATCAAATTATTTTTCAATAGATCCCTCTAGCCTCAGTATAGATTTTGGTTCACTTCAAATGCTTTGTATTGCTCTAAGAAGAGCACCATCAATTTCATACAGTTGAAGTGTTTCAAATATGTTCTTTCTTGGACTTTATCATAAGCTTTTTCAATATCAATAAATCCTAAATATAAGTTTTTATTATATTCCCATGACTTCTCTATTATTTGCCTCAATATAAATACAGTGGTACTTTGGTTAAAGATGATAATCCATTCCACGATTACCATCATTAACCAAAACTGTCATTATCCAAGGTGTGATTCCCCATAGGATTTAATTGAAAATTGATTAATTTGTTCCGGCTCCTTCCCACAACCATAGCAAATATTATAAATGCAGATAAAACTCATTTAAAATGGCGTCCTAAAAATGTGGAAAATATCACTTATTATATTTGTTACAAAAAAAATTAACATTAATAAAATGAATTGTTCATGAAAACAGTTTTTAATTATCAATCTTACCAGAAGGACAATTGGGCTCACTTTGGAGTTTTTTGAGAAAGAAACCTATAAATACTGATTAGAAGCTTATAGATTCAATGATTATTATATAGATAAGATTTGATTTTGCCTTTTAATGGCAAACGAACAGTGAAACACATTCGCTGATTTATTGTCTGTATGAACTGTAGGATCTCGGACAGACTTTTTTTTCTTCTAATGGAATCCGAAACTGCAACGTCACACCACTTGCAGGTGTCAAGTAATATATAACACAAACAAACAATAGAATCAGACTTTGTTGGCAGCTGATCATGGCATCCTTTGTTTGGTTGGAAACAAGTTTGTTCTTCATCCAGTTTGCTTTCACTGATGTTATTCTCTTCTCAATAATATTAGCATAAATCTTTCCTGGAATACTTAATGATATTCCTTGCAATTACAGCATTCCATTTTATTACCTTTTTTAAATATAGATACAATTATAGTTTTACTCCAATCTTTAGGAATTTTGCCTTCTCTCCATGCCTTTTATATTATGTGATGCAACCAATGTACTACAGTTATTCCTCTTGGTTTTAACATTTCAGGTCTGATTTCATCTACTCCAGCTAACTTTCCACTCTTTAGTTTCTTAATAGTTTTATCCACTTCTATTATTGATATGGAATTAGATACTAACAGGTTATTTTCTAAATTGTACTTTTCATTACTTACTGCACACTCATTTAATTACTTTTCAAAATAAGTTGTTCATCTGTCAACTATTTCCTCATGATTTGTCTTTAAGATACCTGATTCATCTTTTATTCTTTTAGCAAATGTCTTGTCTCCATTTAATTTATCTTTTTAATCATTTTCCAGAAAATTTTTGCACCTTCCTAATGTTGCTTTTTTCTATCATTTACAAACTCTTCCCAAGATTTTTGTTTGGCTGATCTTATTGCAATTTTATTCTTCCTGCTCATCTTTCTCTAATCAGATATTAATATTTTAGAGAAAATGGCCTGTTTTTCTGACATTGAATAGATTTTACAATTTTCTTCATAAATATCAAACAAATAAAAATCACTATTCAGACTGAAAAGAATTTGGAATCAATTATACAAAAAACTTTAACTGATATGTACTTCAACTTCACATAGCCCTCATCAACAATCAAGATTAATACAAGCTTAAAGATTTAAAGCATTAAATAAAAGAACATGTGATAAATACATTCAAATTTTTAAAAAAATTTTTACATTAACAGGATAGAATGCATTACACAAATCGTACAACAGTTATTGTAGTATACAGAGAAATTTCTTCATTCATTTAATATTATATTAATAATGCATTTGTAAAATTGGTTAAAAATAATAATTATTTTTTATATAATTGATACCAGATTTTTTTTTGCTTGAAGAGTTTATTATTTGTTTTCATATTTATTTGTTCATATTTATTTATTCATAGTTATTTTTTATTTGTTTGATATTTAAGAATCTTTTTAAAAGTAGTGTATTGGATACTTAATTTTGCTTTGTAAATAATGGTTTTTAATTTTTCCAAATTGCCTATTAGTGAAAATTTTTGTGTATCTTAAAGAAGTGGAATATTTTCTTCAAACACATATCTCTAAGAAAATGTAAATGGAGGACACATAAATTGAAAACTAGGTGCACTCACTAAATGCAGTTTCAATATAATATATATAATACTGTTACACATTTTGACATCACATTGAAAATTTCCATCAATTAGAATTAACATAATGGAGAAAACTTTGTAGGGATACTATTATATAGTTTACTGTGTGTTTTCCCTTTCCTCTAACTGTTCTTGGTGTTCATCATTCCTGTTTTTTTGACCCTCTTTCTATAAACTAAATCTTTGAGTAAAATCTTGCTCTTCAATTTCCAAGTATATAGTATTCCCCTGTAGATGAAAGCAGAGTTCATTCATTGTCTCATCTATCTGTCCTAAAGATTGCAATTATGCAATTAAAGAATATAATTATAATATTAAGATAATTAAAGAATATCTCTCTTCTGGAAGTAGACAACCACACTATTACTAGTAGGATTCTCTTTCTTCTCCTGCTATCCTACACTGACTTATAAAAAAAGAAATTCAAAACTCAGTGTACTTTTTTGTTTTGCAATCCTACATACTTCTCATTTCATCTTTCATTTTTATATCTCATCTTAATAAAAAAGCTGGTCATTTCTGTAAGTGAAACATATGAGTACTGGTGAACACTGATTTTCTGGACACTGACAAAATTAATCCTTTAATCCAGACAAAATTATTAGAGTGCAAAATCCTATTACCACTTTACTAATTAATGCAACTGCAGAGCAAAGCTAGCATTTATTTGAGATTAATGTTGAATTAAAACAAAGATGGTCACCACCATTATTATTATTATTATTATTATTATTATTATCATAAACTGCTAACATTATTCAAACCGATGATTCATATAACGGCCAATGAAACTCTACTAAGAAAATTGGCTTACTTTTAACTAGTCACCTTTTATGATATTTTAGCCAACAAATGCACCCCTTAGAAAAAGTTTAGGCTCTTTCTATTTTCGCTATATAATTTTCTAAGAGAATTTTATCACCTCAGATAGTTATTAGGTGAAGGCGGGATTTTGGAAGATTTTTTTGTTATTTTTGTTTTACGCCTCTTTCCAAACAGAAAGATTACTAAAGGGCAGGAACATTTCCAACCATGGGACACACCCACATCCGTGAAGAGGGGCCAGATTGTAAAGTCTAGTGAAAATTTTTTTCGGGGTGCCGGGCCAGGCCCAGCATCCTGAAAAATTTTTCACTAGATGCCGGACCCGGAATGCGGCCCTAGGCTCTATTTCATTGATACGATATGGCCCTTTCTCCCAAAAGTTTGCCCACCCCTGGTTTAGACAGTTCACTTTTGACGATTCCTCTATGACCAAAGTGAACAATACTTTGGAAATTTGTCCTATTTCATTTATCCTTCATCATAGATGATCACATTTAATGATTTATTGTTTACACGATTCACTTTCGATTCAAATGATCGAGTGATCATTCAAAATATATCATATTGATGTTTCGTATGTATTGAATCCATTAAAAATGTTTTTAAAAAATGAAGATATGAGAATGAGTTAAAGAAAGCATTCTCCAATGGTATTATTTAAATATCATTATTTTTATGCGTCCTACAACTAGTTTTCTCAAATATTATACAGTTTGTTAACAATATATAGTAATTGTATTGTTAATATTATTGTTAATAAATTGCGTATGATAAAAGTTTGAAAATTATTGTTCGTTTGATCGAAGATCTAATAAACTTTATTTAATTCATAAATCTGATTATATAGTCGTAAAGATGCTATCATTAGATATTCGATGTAATATTTATGAATACTGAGATTAATTACAGGACCCCAAAAATGACGCATCATGTTTATAATACGGAACATCATCGGACATTTGACGTCATTATTTATATAGTACCTTGTATTTGGCTTCATTATGATTTAAAATGGATGATGTCGCAAAAAGCAGTGAAATGTGAGATTATTGTAACGTAAGGAAAATCAATAATGTACAAAGAATTGAGAGGCATATATGCAAGCGAAATTGATGGGACTCTCTAGTTTCCTCCCTGTATAACATTTCCATCTTAGTGCTTTATTTGCACTAAATTTAGTGCGTTTTCTGTGTTGTTAGTGCGAAAATTCTACACAGAATGCTGTTGTACTACTTTGGTGCGTGTTTACTTGAGTTTAGTGCAAATTTAGTGCTTTTTCAAAAGATATATGCTGTATATATATATATATATATATATTAAAAGGTATTTTTGTAAACGTGAAAAAAAATTAATAAGTTGCAGATGGCAATATATATATTAGTTCCAAATTGGCATATATATATATATATATTAAAAGGTATTTTTATAAACGTGAAAAAAAATTAATAAGTTGCAGATGGCAATATATATATTAGTTCCAAATTGGTTAACTCAGTGAATGGATGCGTGAAGTTATGAAATTAAGTGTAAATCTGATGTCCGAAATTAATAGCTAATTTAATTGTAACTGCAAATATTGCCATTTCTATAGAATTTATTCCATATTATATATATTCTGTATATCTTTACATACAGAAGTTATTTCATTTAACTTCTATACATAAATTTATAATTTGTATACTATATTTTCTTCATGTAAATTTCTAATTTATTTAGTACATTATTTATTTTTAATAATATCTAATTATGAGAACATTAGCTTTTTAAAAGTCCCTTCGGCTTGTAGAATCGTTTGTTGCATATTCTGCACTCTCGATTTTTCACCGCTGAGGATAATGATGCTATAGATATTTACTCAAATACTACTCAGATTTTGATGTTTTTGTGATATTATTTTACATTACAATAACATCAGATGGCTGATAAAATCAAACATCAGACAATATGAAAATGATATCGCTTTATGAAAGAGACATAGGTCATATCGACGTAGCAACCTGTCATCTATGAATGGCTTGTGATATTATTTTACATTACAATAACATCAGGTGGCTGATAAAATCAAACATCAGACAATATGAAAATGACATCGCTTTATGAAAGAGACATAGGTCATATCGACGTAGCAACCTGTCATCTATGAATGGCAAATAATAATAATAATAATAATTACTAAAAACTGTAATAATATAATAACTGTGATATAATAATGGATGATAATATTGTGATTATTATACATCACAGAACTTAAGACTGATAATGCAAATAATATAAATATATCTCTATTATTCCACATAGATTTACTAACTTGTTTCATGTATTGAGTGATAATCAAATTATGATTTTGTATTTACTATAATAAAAATTATAAAATATTTAAAAATAATACTCATAATTTTTGTTATTTAGAACAAAGTATAAGTGTTAAAAACACATTTAAGTTGAAAAAAGGCAGTAGTGATGAAAAATTATTAGATGAAGAATTAGAAAAAAATGGACAATGGGAATATACTTCATTATCTTCATCTCCTGGAACAAAGGAAGATTTCAAAGTTAGTTTTTATATTTAATTAAATTATTCAATTTTATTTTAATAGATATTTATAATAATTTAAAATGATTATTTTAATAGTATATTAGTCACTAAAACTGATCAAACAAACAAATATCAATAACAAATTCTTTTATCAGATAAACATTATTATAATAAACATTTTCAATACACTTGATGTTTTTCTCAGCTTCAAATGCAAACTGAGTGTTTGACTGCTAAAGGATTTTGTTATTAATATTTATTATTTTAATTAAATTATTAATATATGTAAATCATTAAATAATATATTAATATAAGGTAGGCCTCGATTAGTGTGAATAATGGGTTCCACGAATTTCTTGCACTATTCAAATTCGTCTATGAATGGCAGGTCGGATTTTTGTTTATGAGCAGTTTAATTACTATTAATTACGCATTGTGATGTCAGTAATTTTCAGAATATTGACTTGATGACATCATTCTTAAAATTAAATACAGGGAGTCTCCGACTTACGATGATCTGTACAGTACTTTCTATGGTGATTATTTAAGATGAAAACGTACTTATCGCACAGCCATCAATAACTTTGCCATAATGGTGACCAGTTAAACGAATCGGCACTAAGATGGAAATATATGTACAGTACTTCCATCCGGAGTAATATGAAAAGTTACATGGAACAATTTTGTGTCATCATTTTTAAGCAAATTTATTTATTGCCTTTCGATAAATAATTTTCATTTGCAATAATTCTGATAATATATTATTTTTTTTCTTAGATGAAATACAGGTAGGCCTCGATTAGTGCGAATAATAGGTCCCACGAATTTCTCGCACTATTCGAAGTATTAACTAAATGTAAAATATGGTAATTGGTTCTTGCTTTGTGAGATTCCGGCCATTATCCAACCTCACGATGAATAACCACAATACTAACTGTTTAAGAAATATTTATTTTCATATTTTACATCGTTGTTCATCATCTAAATTAATAACTTACCAGGAATTGCGTCTCACACCATTTGGTTCAACCGCCAAATCGAAACCAAAATAGCGAATCGAAAGCGTAAGTTGAGTGCCGCTTTTATCGCTCAATCACATCCATTTTTTGTTGTAGCGTAATTACTAACCTCTTCTTTTTTCGTTTCCTGTTTTATCATCAAAAGTGTTCTTCCTTTTATCCACTTCGATACTTTTTAAAAGAGAAAATTCTGTACTATACTGTATGTATACGATAGCAAAGCTAAATAATAGTATAGTAATGTTAATTAAACAGTTAACGGCAAAAAGCCCATCTTTCTGATGTTTCACCCCTTCAAAGCCAAGTGACTGTTCTTGACTGCTCCTCATCCGGTTTTAATAACTGAAAATTAATATTAATTTGTTACTTGACATCATAAAAGGGGACGGACCTTTGTTAGTAAGACTAGTCTATGCTTATAATTCGCATTAATCGAATATTTGCTCGCACTAACAAGGGGAGGTTCAGACATTCGGGTCACCGATTATTTTTTTCTGAAAAATAAATCTTTCCAATACTTCCAAGTATCAGAATTACAGTAGAACTTGTATAAGATGACCATCTCCCATTCCAATCAAAACTGGTCGTTTATACAGGTGGCCGGCTTATACAGGTTAATTATAATACAGTATGTTTAAATAAAACAAAATGATTACACTGTAATAAAATCGAAACATATGTTTTTGTTACAATTTATAACACAGTTTATCATTTATTCAAACACCAACATATTTAATTAGTATGGAAAAACTATCAATAGTGCTTTGTCACATTCCATTTTTATTTTTTATAATTTCTACCACAGAGCAGTGTTTGATGTCATTTAATTGAGACAACAATTTTACATTATTTTCTATTGTTGATGTTAGTTTAATTCTTCAGCATGTTTCTTGCAGGATGTCATTCACTTAAAGTTGTGATTTCCATTGTTCCTCCATTTAGTCAGAATTGAGACAAATATTTTGTGGATCTGTATTTCCTACATTAAATTTTCTGCTAATGCTCATTGAGAAAGATCTTTCTTACTGTCTTCAATCATTTTTATTCACTGTTCTAAATTCAAGGCATTAACTTTCCATTTAGCCCATGGTTTAGCATGTTCAACATCCAAAGTGCAGTGATAGTATCATACATGTATGAGATTACATTTGATTAATATGCTTGCGTAGAACACAAACATCTGGATCTGGTGGTTGATTGTTTTCACTTTCCCTGTTTTTCCTATATCACTTAGCCATAGGCCTTAAAGTTATGATTTTTTAATATTTTTAATACAAAATTTAATTATCATATAATAGATACAAATCTAAGAAATGTACATATTAAAAAGATATCAGTTTAAAGTAGAAATTATACTGTGATTTTGTAATTCCAGCACTCTACATCATTCTCATGGTATGAATGATGGAGAAAAATTCGTACAGTGGAATTTTTTCAATTGTAGTTGTTTGGCTTAAATGAAATTTAAGTTTAAAAGAAAATGGTACTGATGTAAGCAATAAATATAGTCAATTAATAGTGATGTTAAAAAATTATAGTTGTCATAGACTGCTTTACTTTATGTTTGGTCTATAAAAATGATGATTGTGGTTGTGTTAGGAAGGTGGTTATCTTATGGAGGGTCAAATAGCATTATTTCTATGGAAAAAAGTTTGGTTCCCATAAAATCGTAGTCATCACATCAGGTGATCATCTTATACAGGTGTTGTGAAGTCAGTTTTTGCCGTATATCAATTTAATCTTAAAGTATATTTTAAACAGTATTTTAAATGTTAATTTCCTTAAAATTTCAGGTTGAAAACATTGGAAACTTTACAGATAATGAAGTTCCATTAAAGTATTGTAGTAGATTGTTATGTTCTACATTTTTGTTGAGTGGATCTTCAGAAGGTTTAATTTCAGACCAAAAAGTTAGAGTTAGTATTAAAGCATTAACATTAAGTTGTATGAGTAATGTTTTAGCTCTATATCCAGATTCCTTTTTCCTTCCACTTCACACATTTGAAGATATTTCTAACATAAGTAAGTAAACATTTTTTTTTTTTTTTTAAATTTCAACATTTTATTGATCTTTTGTAACTTGTATATAAAAATAAAATTTTGTTTTAACTTAGAAATTGAATTTTTTGATTTCCATTTAAAAAAATATTTACTAACAATTTGTTTATTATAATCAGTATAAAACATTTGTTTGCAAATAGATATAATAATAATTTGAAACAACAGTTATTTTATATAAAAATTTTTTATTTTAACTTATAACAAAAACTATTTTACTTAGAAATCAAATAAGCAGGTTTAATATTTTTCTTAATATTTATTTATTCTATTATTTGGAAGAAAGGTGATGGCAAATTTTAAATTTGGTTGTATTTTCTTTTATTTGATGAAATGTCCATAAGTTTTAGTTTTATTATTAAATCCAATGTTTAATTGAAGCAAATCAATAAAGCTATGCTTAAATACTGAAATAATTCTTAACTGATTAAAGCTGAAACTACATTATGAAATTTTTGTTCATTACAACTCCCATTTGATCTGGTACATTACTACAACTTTTGAAAGAAGCTTATGACAAAAATATGCAATTTAGTATCTCTATAAAAAAATTTTTTTTTTTTAAAGTACCAAGCTATTATGTTTTTGCTGAGTGAACTAATTTTAATAATTATGTTTAGGAAAAAATTTTTTTTCTAGATAGAATTAATCATTAAAATTTTGATAGTTCAATTCTGCACAGTTCTATACTTCATTCAAAATAATTTTAGCAATAGTGAATACTACATTTTATTTAATCATCAAACTTAGCATCAAATATAAAATTGATGGTTATTAAATGATTTAAAATTTGAATTAATTAAAATAAATTTTATAATTTTAAACAGTAGGTAAAATCTGATAAACAAATTTCTTTACTTTCTTTTTCAATAAGAAAAAGAAAAATAAAGAAATTTGTTTATTTGCACACTGACCTTCTTATTAATTGCTGAATGTAAATTATGTAAGATCACTATGTATGTTTTAAAAAATAATCTTATTAATTCTACTTTCTATTATTAATTTTTTTCTTATATTAGATATTTAAATAAAAAATAATAATAATAATTTATATGGCAACATTATTGAAAGTCTTCCATCATGTTTATAATTTAACATGATTAAGCACTGTCTATATTTACAGTGCATTTTCTATTGAATTTCTTCAGTTTTCTAATCTTTTTTACATAACAATATTATAAAATAGTAACCTATGGGTTGTGGATAGAATTTATATATAATAGATCAATACATTTAATTCATGGTTATTTGTCTAGAAAACATAGGAATTCTAAGAGAAGGCATACAAAATAAATTCATTATTTGTATAAATATAATACTTTTATTTAGTATATAATATATTTATATACATAAACTTTTTAATGAATTCAATAAAAATAATTTTAGCAGAATGCCAAAGGATATGGGAGATTTTAAAATACAGTGATCATTCTGATCCTCATCTGAAAGGTCACACTGCTCTCTTGCTGGGTACTTTTTTAAAATATGCTCTTAAAAAAGTTGGTGGTTTTTGGGATAAATGGATAAATGAATTAAATGATTTAACAGGTAAAAAATTGTTGTTAAAATAAATATATATCTTATATAAAACTCTTAATTAAATAAAAATTTTTATTGCAGTAATTCCAAATTTAGAAGATTTAGTAAATAAACTTTTAGCCATTATTGAAGATAAATCTGCTATTGCTAGTAAATTAGGACTGACTGCTGTTAAACATTGTCTTCCTGTGATTCTTGAATCAGTTTATGGATATTTAGGACTTAAAATCCTTGACACTCTGTTATTATTAAAGAATAATCCATATTGGCTAGTAAAGGTATATATAATTACTTTTCATTTTGTTTAGTTAGTAAATGTAAATGATATTTATAAATCAAACATATTTTTGATGATGATGCTAAATACAGTATTGGATCTAAAATTTAGAAAGACTTAATATTTTTAAGGTTCTACAATCATAGAATGGAATAAAAAAAAAAATACATTGCAAATAAACAGGTTGGAAGGAGAATAGTGCTTTTAAATAATAGATCAATGAAGAAAACAGTACTAAACATCAGTAGAAATACACAAAAATACTTTATTTTAATGTTTCAACTAATATTAGCCATCATCAGCAATAAATAGAAGAAACTACAAATTCAAAACTTGTTCTAGAGTACAAACATTGAAAAATTTAAAAATTTAAATAAAAAGAATGATTTAAAACAAAAATAAAAAACAAAAAGAATGATAGTACCATATACAGATGTGGGGATCGGAACTCTGGTTGTAATTAAGATATAATTAAGACAAAATAAGAGAAACAGGAGATGCATAAAGGAATTTAAAAAGAGAGGGGAGTGATACACTGGTAAAATAAATATGTAGAAACTCAACGACATGTCATTGTGTTGTATTTTGACCAACTTGTGGACTCTTGTCTCCAATAACAATAGATTGCGATGTAAGTTTGCGTGCTGGTGTCAGATCAATAAGAGAGAAACTGACACCATTGTGTCAAAGTTTCTTTGAAGAAAACATCCTATTTCTCCCTGGGAAAAAGGTGAGAGAAGAGGTCACCCTATTTAAGAGCAGACACTAGCCTCAATCCGGGCTTGTTCCACGACCTCCACACAGACAATATATACATGCAGGTTTGTTTATGGTACAAAACCATTTAAAATAAAAATTTTAATGAATAATCATATTAATAAATACAAATAAAATAAAATAAGATAAAAGAAAATAAAATGAACAAAAATAAACATAAATCTAAATGTTATAAAAGAAGTGTAGCATGGAGGAAATTATCATTTAGGTATGCAAAAACTTATTATGATTGGTAGATAGCAAAGAGGGGAAGAGTAGAGCTACTCCACATTATTCCAGAAGATATGCCAGGCACTAAGGCATGTTAATTGCTTGGTTCTTGTTAATAATACTCTTATAGCAGTTTCTAGTTAGAATTTCTAAACATTCTATCATTAGCCCTTTTTTTTTTTTTTTTTTTTTTTTTGTTCTGCAATGTCTTACAACTTTTATTCCTTTCCAGTTGATATCTAAATTGAATCCATAGAACTGTTTACTTAGAACAGTATTGGTGCGATCTTAGTGGCACCAGTTCTGCTTAGAAGACTGTTTAATTGAATACAAAAATTTGTTTGTGTTCAGCCAAACAGTCTTCTATTTTGAGTTTATATTAAATAAATTAGTGACTTTTCCTACTAGAAAGTGCTTGAGTTAGGAGTTATGGCAATTTCTGATATTTATTAAATGTGTTTGGATCATCTCTAATGATTTCATTAATAAATTATAAAATGCTCATGCTTAAATTCCTAATAATTGATTTACAATAAATTTCCACAGAGAAGCTTTCTTTGCTAGTAATTTGATATTTTTTATTTTGTAAATATTTCTTTGAAATTTTGTTTCTTTTATTATTCTAGATTTTTACTATTGTTTACTGAAAATATTATTTTTATCTTGAAATTTATTAGTTTTTCAATACATGAATGGAATTTAATTAACCAATTTTATTATAAGATATACCTTTATAATTAATGATCATTATATATATGTATTAAACATAAATATATAATTAACTACCTTATGCAGAAATAAAATATTTTATTACTTTATAATGAAAATAAGAATTAAGTAGAAAAAAAACATTCTAAAAAAATAACTTTGTATTATATTTGTTTTTATTTATTTTTAAGGTGGAAATTGTAAACATAATTTCATCTATTCCTTTCAAAGTAGTCTACTTTTTAGAATGTAAAAAGGAAAATAGCAATGATGGATTATCAGTAAGAATTAATTATCAAGACAGATTTTTAAAGTATATTTTTTTACCACTTTTATCAGATGAAGATTTCAGAGTGAGAGAAGCAGTAGCACATGCATTTGTCAGGTGAGAGGTAATTTATATAATCTTATAAATTAAAAATGAAATAATGTCCATTTAAAGAAAGAAAATTTAATAAAAGATATACAATACAATATAAAATCATAAATGGGTTTTATATTGTATTGTAAATCTTTTTTCCAGTTAATAATGAAATTATTGTATTGATGATTCAATATATATATATAATCAAATTTTCTAATAATGACGAAACTGAAAACAGGAAATATGATTCAGTAGTACAGAAAATTAGAATTTAAAAATTTTATATCACTTTAATAATCATTCAGTTCTCTAATCCATTAATCCAAGATTGAAATCATGTATGATTTTTTATTTTTGAAAAGTATAATAAATCATGATCAACTGTTTTCTTTTTAAAATTAATAACTTATTAAAAATTTATTATATTCTTGTGTTAAACTAATTATAATCTTTTAATTTGAATATAATGAAGTCTTAGTTACATTAGATTTTCAAAGCTTATACCCATCAATTAAACTACCTCCTGCTTTTTTAGCCCTATATCAATTTCTATTACAAAATATACAAGATGATACAATGATAGCAGGAACTTTGAGAGAAATATTGCATTTAATATGTTATAACTTCTGCTTTAAACAGAGATTTTATTTACAAACCAATGGAGTTCCTATTGGTAGCCCTATGGCAGGGATTATTGCAGAATTGGGATTTTGGAAGAAGACATTTTAAAAAAATTTATCAGGAGTTACAAATTCTATAAAAGATATACAGATGACAATTTATTATATGGAGAAATGAAGATAAAACAAAAGATTTAGAGAAAGCATTTATGAATGAAGCATATGGTTTGGTTTTAAAAATAGAGCAAAGAAGTAAGAAAATAATACATTATTTAGATATATGGATAGAAATAGAAAGGAAAATTTACAAGATAAATGTATATCAGAAGCCAACAGCAGAAAGATTAATTATCTCGGCATGGTCAGACAACAAGCTTTCATACAAAAGGGCAGCATTTTATAAATATTTTAGAAGAGCAAAAACTCGTACAAATACTATAGAAGCCCAAAAATAAGAAATAACAAAAATCTTAGAAATAGGAAAGAAGCACGAATATACGTTAAAATTTATGAAGTCAATACAAGCTAAAGTGGAGAGAAACTGGACCAGGCAAAGTAATATGCTAATACGAGAAACTCTGTTAGCTCAATCAGAAACAATCATTGATATGCAACAGTACTTTAAAATGCCATACTGTATGGCAAAATTGAATACGATTAAAAACATAACTAAAAAGCAATAAATCAAATTAACCATGATTAGGAGCCCAACTGTTTTTAATTTAGTTAGAGATGAAAAAGGTAAAAGATCTAATAAACAAAAAGCAGGAGTACATCAGATCCCAGTATGGAACCATGATTTAGATAATGAAGAATTTTACATGAATGTGACTACTAGATCATTAGAAGAAAAACTAAAAGAACACTGTAATGATATCATGAAAGGAGATTTGCATACTGCATTGGCGAAGAAATTTTATGAGTCGGACATAGAAATTAAATGGGAAGAGACAAAAGTTATAAGAGAAATTGATAAAATAGATGATGAATACATTGCAGAAACACTGGAAATATTAAAAAGAGAAAAACAAGGCAATTCAATTAACGAAAAACAATCGAAAAATGCATTGGCGGTATGGCTATACACTATTAATGATAAATAATATAGACTGATATTTATTTATAAATTTATATTATAATATATATAATAATAGAAAATTGAACCAGTGATCACGCAATTATGAAAGCAAATCTTCAGCCAGTACGCTACTGAGACTTATGAAAGTCAATTAAATTTTAGAATATATGAACTCAATGCGAAACTTCTCGTGCGATTTTCTCGACAATGCTTGAGTAGTGCACTTTCTCTCTTGCGATTTTCTCGACAATGCTTGAGTAGTGCACTTTATTGCTCCCCGTGCGATTTTCTCGACAATCCTGGAGTAGTGCACTTTATTACTCACATGATTTTCTCGACAATGCTTGAGTAGTGCACTTTATTGCTCACACATTGTATTGTCCTAGAAGTACTACTACAAGGTATGCAAAATTTCAAAAAAAAATCGGTGACCTGAATGTCTGAACCTCCCCGTACTTTATTACTCACACATTATATTGTCCTAGGGGACTACTACAGGTGTCCTTTATTACTCACACATTATATTGTCCTAGGGGACTACTACAGGTGTGTCGGTGTCCCGAATGTTTGAACCTCCCTTGTAAGTAAAAGTATCATTTTTATAAGTCGCTCTAATCGAATATCGCATTATTCGAACTCTCACTAATCGAGGCCTACCTGTGTCTATGTACTGTATTTATTTAATTTAAGAAGACAAACGTAGTTCTTTTAGTAGCAAATATCATTCTTATAAAAATTGATTTAGGAAACAAATGTTAATTTTTTACGATAATTGTAACCAAAAATGTAAGTTAATTAAGGATTTTTAATAAATAAAACTTTTATCTTAATTAATTAATTGCAATCAATAAAACTTATAAATAATTTAACAATGATTAATTAGTTAATTATTGATCGACATAAATTTAAGAATGACTTTCGATTTAAAAAAAAACATGAAGGATTCTGTATTTAGCCACTTCTGAAAACTTAATTGATTAAATCTCTTATCACAGACCTTAAATATTAAAATAACTTTAGATTTTTTCTATTAAATCAATCGATATTAATTAAGAGTATTTAAACGCTATTTCCTATCAACAAAAATATTTAATTATAAGCTGCTCATATTACAATTAATTTAAATGATTCTGAATTGGACACTTATATACTGAATAATGTTCTAAATCTATCCAAAAGAATGTGATTAATGGGAAAATCAGTATCATTTGGTGAATTATTCTAATAATGGTTATTCATAAAAAGAACAAAATTAAGATTTGCTTTCTACCAAATAGAATTAAGCATATAAAATAAAAATAATATTGTTTGATAAAAATTACTGTATTGCATGCTAAAAGTTATTATGAAAAAATTCCCATATATAGGTTTATAAAATATTTTAAATATAATAATTTTTAAAAGATATTTTATCAAAACACAAATACTAATGGAATGGCCAAAAAAAATTCAAAGCAGGAAAAGATAATTACATTACCGCAGAATAGATAATTTTTTTAATTTTATCGATACTTTTAATAAGAAGAATGCTTTGTCTTTAGCTTTTTACGTGATTAAATTTTTTTTTTTATATAGAAAAGTAAACTTTTTCTTTTTTCATGGATAGATTTCTTTAATTTACTTTCCTTAAATAAATTAAAAGATCATTCCAATTCTGAAATGAAATAGCTTTCTATTTTCTGAATATATGCGTCATTTTGGAATCATTAAAGATATTATATGGTTAAAATGATATGCCATCAATGTCACCTTCAACAGCATAATGTTTTTATTGAACTTTATAAAAAGGAGAAGCCTCAGAAATTTGAACGTTTGCTGTTTTTAACATAATATTAATACATTATCTCTTATCTGATTTCGCTTTAACTGGTTGATTTGATTAGTTGAACCGCTTTTACCACTTCGTGCTCACTAGCCAAGGAATGTCTTTATAGATCCCTTAGCTGGTGAGTCCGTATCCGCGGCATTCGGGAAGATGGCCGCGTGGTAAAGCTGTGGCTTACCATCCTGGAGGATCCGGATTCGATCCCCTTCAGCTTTTCAGGAGGGGTTCGAACCTGGTCCGTTGAACTCCATCCTTCAACCGTACGGTTGACTCTAACATGGGTGTTGGCCAGATTGTGATGGGCACTATAAGTGGCCGCCGCCAGATGTAGTATATCCCTCGTGTGATATGGTGGCGTAACCTACCTAACCTAACCGTATCCGCGGCACACTCTGCACCCTCGATTGGTTACGCCACTGACCCTCATAATTTTCAGAAGGTTCACGAACTTATGAATCTACATATCTTTCCGTTCTTCGATTGAAAAAGATTTATTAGGAGGGATACTGAGATCGTAATGCTATGATAGTGATAATTTATATTATATACTATATATCGAAAATCGATCATGTCGCCAATCTTCATTGCATTGTTCCCAGGAAGAATTTTTTAATGGGTTATATTATATACTATATACCGAAAATCGATCATGTCGCCAATCTTCATTGCATTGTTCCCAGGAAGAATTTTTTAATTGGAAAATTATTTCTTGCATTTCAAACGTCATATTTATTAAAATGTTAGGTTATTATCTGAATAACTGAATTACAACTGGCAGAAAATATCTGTTCTTTCTAATTTGTTAAAAATATAAAATCACGAGATTATTTACCAATATAACTGCCCGATTTTTCAAGTCATTGCAGTTGAGTTTCTTGACAAATTGTCATAGATAAAGTATAGAATCATCTATTTATTGTACGAATTCACTCATATCCACTTATACAACCCTGGCATAGTAATTAATGTAAAATGTCATTAACACACTATGGTTAGGAAAGAATTTGTACAATTTTGCTATGTATCCAGTACAGCTTAAGCTATCTATCTAGTCATATACATGTAATATGAAAAATAAACATGCTTCACGAAATATTAAACAGTAGTTATTTATACCTCTTGAATGAAAATGTTTTATCTTATATTTTGGATTGTGTGTTTTTTTATAATGTCCAGCAATCACTTAAACAGTTGAAGCTATAACTGTCAAATTTGGCATACTTAATCGCATAATATTACTTAAACAATAGAGTAATTCGTTGAATTTTTAGAATAATTTATCTAAAAAACTGGATAACTCCAAATTTCACAAAAAATGACGACTTAATCAGCAAATGGCGCTATATGTCATCAGGAAAAGACAACTTTCAGGCCGAAAGTGTGTGACACAGCATCATTTATTGGCTAAATTGTTAATTTTTTGAGTGTTTTGGATTATTCGTAATTTCAGCAATTTTAGTCTAAAATCATTTAATAGATCTGAAATTTAAGTTGGATAATCAGAGAGAACCGTGCTGACAGATTTACAGTAGTAGCTTCTACTGTTTTGGAAACTATTCCATACAAAGAAATAAACAAACAAACATACAATTCAAAATATAAGATAAAAAATATTTTTAACTTATTTTTCGAAGAAAATGGAGGCTTATAAGATAGGGTATGAGTAAAGAAATAAACAAACATACAACTCAAAATATAAAAAATATTTTTAACTTATTTTTCGAAGAAAATGGAGGCTTATAAGATAGGGTATGACTCAGTCATACCCTATCTTATAAGCCTCCCTATATACTGGTATAGGACATATTATAGACAGTCATAATGACTGTCTATAATATGTCCTATACCAGTGGTGTTCAACCTTTTTTACTAAGCGAACTACTATTCTATACTAAGTTATTCTGCGATCTACTTTCTTATATAGATCACGTTCCTCCAACCTGATATCTAATTACGTGCAACTATCCAGTTAAATGCGCTCACTCATTTCGGAGGACCCATTCTCCCAGCCTTAAAAACTTTATTTGTGTATTGAAAAATTTATTTATCACTTTTAATTATTTTAATACAACAAATAAAACAAATATATTGAAATAAAATATTTATTCTTTTATTTTGAAAACCCAAAGTTAGAAAAAAACAATAGATTGATTACAAACTCAGAAGTTACATGAAATGTTGGTTGATTAAAAAACAAAATTTAACGTGAAATTTGGCATTGTTTGGAGCTGGCAATATTTTCATAGTCAGATTGATATGAAGAAGTGGCCAATGGCAGACAATCATGCAAATGATCATTTGTAATTTGATTTCTAGATTTTTTTATGACGTTCATATTTGAAAATGTGGATTCTGAAAAGTATGTCGATCAGAAACACGACAGAATTTTTTGCACAATATCAATTAATATTGGAAAATTTTCATGTGTATACTTCCAAATGATAAAAAAAAATTATTGATTTGACAATTTTAATGAAAAATAAACAATCACAATACACTTAAAGAGAATTAAAAAATAATACAAAATAATGTTAAATAAATTATTATGTTTTCAGTTTTAATTAAATATGTATGGAGGAATAAACAAGAGATTGACCAAAAATCGCTCCGACATCGACAGGTTGAACACTGTTGTCCTACCTCAACCTGGTTCTCAACCTTTTTTTCTGTTGAGGAACACTTTTCAATATTTTAAAATTTGGCGGCACACCTAGATCGACAGGTTGAACACTGTTGTCCTACCTCAACCTTTTTTTCTGTTGAGGAACACTTTTCAATATTTTAAAATTTGGCGGCACACCTAAGTATTTTAAATAATAAGTTAGATTTAACAACGAAACTTTATTAACAGATAACTGTATTTATTCTTATTTATTACATTCAGATTACATACACACTCGTACTCGGGATCATTAAATGGCGGCCCTAATTAAGTTATAGCGCCACCTGCGGATTTTGTCTTTTTAGAGAAACTATAATTTTTATTCCTTAATTTTTAAATTTTGAATAACGATAAAAAGTTTTGGCTGTAGCAGAAATTCAAGCGTTAGATTTTTCTAACAATACCCTATTTATAGAAATCAGTGCAATAGTTCGACTGCAAAAGGGATATCCAGCCAACCACGTTTCACTATTAATGTATATGATTGATATAATTACATAAATACATTTCGTTCTTAATTTTTCGCGGCACACCTTCAAAGGTTTGGCGGCACATTAGTGTGCCGCGGGCACAACTTCAAAGATTTGGCGGCACACTAGTGTGCCGCGGCACAGTGATTGAGAATCACTGCTACTATACTAATAACTTTTGAACTATTTAGCATATTTCCATGAAATATGGTAGTGATGTTCTACCATTAATGGTCATCTCGATGCCACATAATTTAATCCTTTTATTTTGTCTAATTCTATAGGATTGCGTTTAATTTTTATCAAAATCTTATTTTATATTTTTGACAATAGATGGTGCTAAGTGTTAGTACTGTAGGTTAGGTTATGTTAGGTTAGTTTGATTAAGCCGCCATAATCTCATGGGATATTCTGTATCTGGCTGACCACTTATAGAGCCCATCACAGGCTGGCCAACACCCATTGGGTCCACCGGATGGTTGAAGGATGGGGTTCAACGGCTGGGCCCGGTTCCCTCCTGAAAAAACTGGAGGTGTGGGTCTCGGATTTGAACTCGGATCCTCTAGGGTGGATTAGTATGTAGGAGTAACGTAACTTACCTATCGTCAATATTTATCACAATAATGCTACCGGCGCATTGATGTGATGCCATCGTGACACAATAATGGATGCCGTCACAAATATTGGTAGTTTATAACCTAACAATGACGTAACGTCGTTGCGATATTGACTTCGTCGTAAAGTTTATAATAGTTAAATCATGTTAAAATTGAACTCAACGCCAATGAATTCCAAATGCTAAAGAAATGAAAAATAAATGACACATTCGGAAAATAGGCAATTTTATTTTTTGCTGGAACTGCTTGTTTTATTTTTATTTTATTTATTTATTTTTTGACATGAGTCAAAACAAAAAGAATTACAGTTTCAGCAAATGAACTTCGAAAAAATTGTTAAATTTACTGAAAAATGCATAAATATCTGTAAAATTATATACAAATACCTAATAAAAGGAATATACGAGTATATAATACCGTATATAATGTTTATAAAGATTGTTTTAAGAAACTAATTTAGATATTACCACAAGGACGAATGAATTAATGAATTATAGTAAATATATTTTGAGAGGAAATATTAACTTAAAAATATTCTGTATATCCTACGCTATAATATGCTTACAAAGAAATTTATAACAAATAAAAATTAGAACTATATTTCATGTAATCACTGAACCACAGATTAGTTGATACAGATGGGACACTCTCATAGACTCTATTGTATACAAGAAACGAACGAAGTGCCTCTATGGAGAGTACTTGAAATGAACCTTTGTGTAATGCGCATGCTCAGTAATTTCTCGACCTTTTTGTTTGTGTGCGTAAAAAAGTGTTTGTAAAATTTTAATTATTTATAATTAAAATGTTACAAACAAAATTTTTATTATATTAAATTATATACATATATATACTAGCATACCCGTGCCCGGAGTTGCTCGGGCAGTTCATGGTGTAATACTTAAGTTATCTTTCTCTTAAATTATAAACTATATCTGTAAAATTATATACAAATACCTAATAGAAGGAATATACGAGTATATAATACCGTATATAATGTTTTTAAAGATTGTTTTAAGAAACTAATTTAGATATTACCACAAGGACGAATGAATTAATGAATTACATGAATTATAGTTATAAAAAATTTTTAGGAAAAAAAGTCTTTTAAAAAGTCTTAGAAAAAATATATTACAAGAGTTTTCATTATTTTAATTCTCTATTTCTGCATTTTCTAGTATATGTTTGGAATATTAAAATATTATATATACTGTTTATATTATAAAAATAGAAACAAAAAGTTAGTAGTCAGAATAAAAATTAAATATATAAATTATTCCAAATCATTATGTTTAAAAATAAGCACTTTTAATTCTAGAAGACCATTTTCAGTTCCAATGTATTTAATTATTAAATATTTTAAACATAAAATAAAAAATGCAGATTTGATTTTATATTTTATTCAAAAGTTATTATTTAACTGTTATTGAAATGATAAGGTTAAATAAGAATTGAAAACATTTTTCTTGCAAATGTAATTTGCAACAAATTATAATATATATTTACTTCTGTTTTGAATACTAGCTTTTAAATATTCTAAATATAAATTAAATGATCATGGGAATATAATGAACAGAAGAAACCTTAATGAAATACATCAAAGGCAGATAAATATAAATTAATCAAACAAAAATTTTCATATCAATAAAGAGAAATCAAATTCATGAATTTATTAATTGTTAGAGATATACGAATAGTTATGTTTACAGGTGACAGAATGTAAAAAAAAAAGATTTAAAGACTAATTTCATTGTATTTAGCAATACATGACAAAAATTAAAATTAAAAATTTTAGAAAGCACAAATTACAAATATGCTAAATGGAAAATTTTATTAAATTTTTAATAATTTTTATTATATATATAATTAAAATACACACAATTCGTTTTTATATAGTCTGTATACTTAAGAGTTTCCCCATTTGTTTTCAATCAATGAGAAGTAAGTACTTACTAAATAGTCTTAATGATGGAAAGACTACAGTAAAGTTTGTTTTATCAATTTAGATTATTTTTGGTTTATGATGGAGAATATTCAAGTTGAGACATGGAAAATTAATTCTTTATCAAGAAAGAGAGATTATTTGCAATACTCATGAATATTTAAAAAAAATGAAACTTCATATAACATTGCTTCACATACTAAATTTTAATAATATTTAAATTTATAGTATATTTGTAATTCATATAATAAAAAAAAATCAATGAAAACAATTCAATAAAATTATTATTTTAAATCAATATTAAATGAAATAAACATTTGTGTAAAAAGTAAATCAATTGGTATTCAATTTTTAAAAATAATTATTTTTATAAGATTATAAACATTTAAAAAATGTAAGCTGACCAGAACAGGATGATAACTGCTTAAATGCATAAAAATATCATATGATAGATAAGCTTTATTTAAGAATTAAGTGAAGAATAATGGGTTTTTGATTCCCTCTTTAGTTTCTATGAATATGGAAAAATTTGTTATATTTCTGAAGAAATTAAAATTTTCTTCTAAATGGTTTCTATAATGACTCTGAATTCTATGAATTAACCTTGTTTCAACAAGTAATTGACACCTATTAATACTACTATGAATATTACCTGGCCAGCCATTCTATTCTCTTCAGACTTTCTTTTAATTGCTAATAAACATTGTTAAAATAAGAACTAATGATATTTCTGTCTTCATTGTTATTGGTTTAAAAACTATGACACCATATGTGACAATTTTTCTAGGAGAAAACTCTTGGTATATAGAGTATAGGTAATGCTTGTTTAAATGTGTGGCTTCACATAAAATGCCATTTACTATATGCAAATTGACAGTGAATGAGAACCTTTTCATTTCTAAATAGAGTCTAAAAGAAGTTTGCCCATTATCCATCCATCAGCTCAGTAATGGGCTTATTTATTATCTGATTTGGATAAATTCATATATAATATTAGATCATTACCCATTATCCATCCATCAGCACAGTAATGGGCTTATTTATTATCTGATTTGGATAAATTCATATATAATATTAGATCATTAGAGTAGGAATATCACACATGCAGCCTGTGAGCTGTATGTGGCCCCAGCACTTTCCAGTGCAGCCCACTCACTGGCTTAAATATTTTTTAACAATCATGTATCTTATAATTTAAATATTGTCATAATTCCTAAACAAGATACTAAGGAAAATATCCTTAGTTTAAATAATAATAAATTAAATAAACTTAATTTTTATCTATTTTCTTTACTGATATAATGTATCTAATTTTTTCAATCTTTATTCTGTCATAAAACAAAGTTATTGTTGCAAAATATAAATAACTGAGAATACAACTGATATGAATCTTTAGATATAGCCCTCTCAATATTTCTTTCTTTTAATGCACCTCTTTCAATATTGTGTTATCCTTAAGTGGTCCTCCATAAGAACTGAGTTTGATATTCCTGAATTAAAGAATGAATCAAACCTACAGAAAATGATCAATATTATCAATTCAATATGAGAGATGATGTTTTATTTGTTTTGAGGAAATATCTCTGATAAATATTAACTAATTTGAATGAAATACATATAAACAATATTGGAATTCTCTAGGGCAGTGGTTTTCAAACTTTCTGTGTCTGCATTCTCTTTTTTCCATAAAAAAATTGGCAGCCCCCTCATTTTCATAACAGTCTAATTTTATAAATACTTTCTACTTACAATTTAATATATAAAAAATGAATCATCATATGAATCACAAAATGAATGAAAAATGAACATAATTATGAATCAAAAAATGAACCAGCATATTTTGTATAAATAAAATCTTATACAGGTAGGCCTCGATTAGTAATGGGTCCCACAAATTTCTCGCACTATTCAAAGTATTAACTATCAATATATCTAAAATATGGTAATTGGTTCTTGCTTTGTGAGATTCCGGCCATTAGCTGAAAATATGGTAATTGGTTCTTGCTTTGTGAGATTCTGGCCATTAGCCAGTTCCACGATGAATAACCACAATAAACTTAACACTAACTGTTTAAGAAATATAGGATGATAAATAACCACAATACTAACTGTTTAAAAAATATTTATTTTCATATTCAATACTAACCATTTAAGAAATATTTATTTTCGTATTTTACATCGTTGTTCATCATCTAAATTAATAGTTAGTGTTAAGTTTATTGTAAATATTTATATATTTTACATCATTGTTCATCATCTAAATTAATAACTCAGGAATTATGTTCCTCATACATCATCAAACCAACCGCCAAATTCTGTACTGTACTGTATGGTTTCATACCATCATCAAGCCAACCGCCGAATTATCGTGACCACTTTTAAATCATATCATCATCAAACCAACCGCCAAATCAAAACCAAAATAGCGAAGTCTCATACCATCATTGTTCATCATCTAAATTAATAACTTACCAGGAATTGTGTCTCATACCTCATAAACCAACCGCCAAATTGAAAGCGGAAGTTTAGCGCCACATTTATGTCGCTCAATCACATCCATTTTTTTTGCTCTAGGTAATCACTAACCTTTTTTATATTTAATTTTTGAGATGCTTATTTTTTATTCAAATGATATTTATAAATACCATATAAAATTATTGAAAATATTAACAAATAACAGTATCCCAAATAAATAGAATGCATTTATTAAAAGTTTTATAAATTAAAGTTATGTATCAAATTTTATTTTTTAAATTAAAATGAATTCTCAATTACCTTACTGCTCAATTCCAGAACTCGTTCATCAACGTCTTGCAATTGGTTATTGATTTCTAGAACATATTTTCCATGCTCCTCTAAAGTCATCTGAAATCCTTCTTTAGTTACACAAGATTGTATTTTTATAATGAGTTCGTTCTGAAAAAATTTTTTAAAGTACTAAAATTTAAGCACTGGATTTTTTATATTAATATATCATGAATTAAAGTGATAAATATTTTTTCAGAGCCTACTGCTGTTTGGCAGAGTTCTTCCAAATTAATTTGCAAATCTTTGGTATTACTATTCTGATGAAATAAACAAAAAAGATAATTTTAGATGATTTTTGGGTAATTTATCTTGCTTGATTAAAACTAATAATACAAATTAATAAATAAAAATTTAAATATTTAGCTCACATCTTTTGCTCTTCTTCTTTCTGTATCCCTTCTAAAATGTTCAAGATCTCTTGCTTGTTCATCAATTATATCCACAATCTGAAAAGCAGTTTCATATTATTTCTGTTATTATATTATATGTTAAAGGTAATGAATTAATAAATTTTATTATATAATTATTATACATTATACATTAATCATACCTTCTCTAAACCATTTTCAAGAGCTGTTATTCTGCTGTTTATAGTTGTTGATTTCCAGAATTCAGCCATATCTTCCTGAAATATATCTGGTCCTTTAAATGAATCTGATGCAATACTACGAGTTTCGAGTATTTTAGTGCTGACTGAAGAATCTTCTAAGTACTCATCTGTTATTTTTGATTCTTCATCAATTGATTGCTCTTCAACATGCTCTTCATCTTCTTCTTTTATAGGATTTATAGGTTCTGATATATTTTCATTAACTGAATAAATACTTATATTTTCTGATTCAGGAACTTCTCCTTCTATTTCTTCCATTTCAGTTAAAAATTCTCTTTCAACTGATTCTGCAATATCAGATGGACGTCTTGGAGCTACTGGCATATCAATTTTTTGAGGTTTCATATCTGTAATATTAAGTTTGGTGCGAAAAGATTGAAGACCCAATTCTGTAATCAATATATGCAAGACGGTTCTTAATATTCCAAAATTTACAACACCTATTATAGGAGTTTTAAGGGCCAAATCCACTAATTCTGGTAGAGAATAAGTTTGAATGGTCATAATTCAATAAATTTTATTTAAATAGTATCGTTTGACAGCTTTAAAATGATACTTAACCTTCGATGCAGATGAAATAATGGATTATTCAATTATTAATAATTTCTTTGTTGTATTTATTATTATTAATTCATAATTAAAATGATTTTATTTAAAATTTCAATAGAAATATGCCTTTTTTAAGAAAACAAAAAATTTTGAAGTTTAAATAGGATAAATTTAAAATTATAAATTAGTACTTAATGATTATAGTAAAATGTTAGTCATCCGCCAAATTTTTACTCATATTTTCTGCTAAAACTTACTCTATTTTTTCATTTTTTGTTTAGAGAATTAGCTCGCTAATTTTTCTAAGCAATGCTATCTGTGGAAGTTAAAATTAGGTTGTGTATATATATACAGGGTGTAAATTATCTCCTTCAAAAAAACTACACTACGACGTAGATGAAATTCAGGCGATTAAAGTGATATAAGACACTTTGGGGTCGCAAATCGCAAGCCCGGGCGGAGCGAAGGAGAAGAGCTGAACATCATTGCAGAAAAATTGCGCCGTTGACTGTTGATTAATTTAGTTTAACCAGTTCGACAAGGTACACTGTTCTTATGGATCAGTTTGACAACAACGAGTTAGTACACTGGCAGCAAGACGACTGTACCAAGAACGTAGCATCATTCGAAGCCCACGCCATTAAGCTTATTTTTGAGGTTCAATTTACGGCGTTGCTTGCGATTTGCGACCCCAGGTGTCTTATATCACTTTAATCGCCTGAATTTCCTCTACGTCGTAGTGTAGTTTTTTGAAGAAGATAATTTACACCCTGTATATATATACACAAATCACAAATAATATCAGTATAGTTACACAAATAATATCAGTAGTATACATACATACATACATATATATATATATACTATGTATATATAGGCCACTTCGGGTTTTGACTTGGAAACCCGAATATACTATATATATTCGGGTTTCCTAGTCAAACCTAGGCCACTTGTATACACATATATAGGCCACTTCGGGTTTTGACTTGGAAACCGGAATATACTATATATATTCGGGTTTCGACTTGGAAACCCGAATATACTATATATATTCGGGTTTCCTAGTCAAACCTAGGCCACTTCGGATTTTGACTAGGAAAAACTAGAAATTCCTGACTTTGAATAAGAAATGTTCGACATTTTGAGTTGGCCTAGGAAATACTAGAACGTCCGACAAGCGTTAGGACGTTCTCGTTTTGACTAGGAAATTCTAGTACTTCCTGAATTCGGGTTTGTCCTGTAACATATATATTTGTAGAAGATCCTTTATCCGAAATAAATGGTGCCGGAGCCGTTTCGGATATTAGATATCTTAATCTTTCATTAGAAGACGAACTGAAAAAAGATTTTGATGAGTTATCATACAAAATAAACTTGGCCACGCTAAACGGATCTTTCGTGTGATTTTGCAGATAAATTAAAATCGACCAACATAAGATTGAAAATACTTTTATTCAATGCAAATATCATAACAAAAATCGCAAATAGTGAAAATGTATTAATTAATAGATAAAACCTCTTCTCATCCTTGGATCACAAATTAATCAAAAGATCTGTATGTATGATCAATTGTTCGTTGTTTGCATGTTCGGATAAACAAACTTTCATTGTATATACAGTAAGTTATATATATATATTATATACAGCTTAATTTAAACATTAAGCTTGTTATATAGAATTAAGCAAACGTCAGAACAATCAATATTAGTTGATTAGCATTTTTCACTCTGTGAAAAATGCTCTGTCGGAAATTAATTATAATCACAGTTTGAAAAACGAATATGAATTTTAAAAAAAGAATCACTGATAAAAAACGGGAGAACAAAAGAATTTTAATGAATCATATGTTTCTCTTGATAATTTTGGATATTGTTTTAAAAATTTAAAATTAATGCAAATTATTTTAAGCCCGAAGATTTAGTCAGTTAGATCAGCGGTCCATCAACCTTTCGGACCTCACGGACCACTAAATTTGATTTTAAATTCAGCGGACCACTAACAAAAATTTTTTTTTTAAAAAGATGTACAAATTCATAAGACAATGATGGTAAACTCCATTTTATTAAAAAATTTTTTTTTAAAAAGATGTACAAATTCATAAGACAATGATGGTAAACTCCATTTTATTAATTTGAAATACATTTATTATGAGTAAATATAACAAAATTATAGTTTAATTATTACAAATACAAAATAAATCTTATAATGAATATAATATAATGAAATGAGTGTAATATCAGTAGTCGTAAAATAATACATTACTATTAATAACAATAGAAATTTTGAACGCAAATACTGTATTACATTAAGAGGAGTCTATGCATGGGGTCTATGCTGCTTTTAACAAAAATCGTCTCTCCAGACAAACTATTTGACGTCAGTGAGCAAACATCGCTTCTAATTGGTTGTTCCGCTAGAGTGACAATTTCCTTGTTCTAAGTCGATGTTCCAGTACTTTTAAAGAAACAATTTAGTCAGAGACAATTTTTTGTCTCAAAAATTGTTTCTCTGGAGAGTGAGCCTTACCTATCTCTCGGACGAGACAATCAACATTTAAATGTTTTGAAAGAAGAAATAATACGTAATTTCAATCGAAATAGAATATTTAAAGACCATTAAATAATTGATAATCAGTTAATGTATAAATTTTGAATTTCAAATTTAGAATAGAATGTAATAACAATTTTAAATTAAATTTATATGTTTGATCCTCTGGCTTATAGTGCTGAAGATGGTCTTGTACTGAAAGCGCTTCATTAAGTAAATAGCAGTGTGTATAATTGCTGCTGAAATGTGCTTGAGTTTAACATATTAAGTTATAATAAGTCTATACATTGACTCTTATTTATTCTAATTAAATATAATGATTCTAGCATTTCTAATTGTTCTAATCAATTTGAAAATACATGATGATTTTGTGGTTTATTTGGAACATCAGACTTATACTTCAGGAAATTCTTAAAAATCAATCCTTTCCATTCCTGTCAGTTGTAATGAAATTTCTTATGCATATTTTTATTTTACTGTTCTATCTTTAAATAATACTTATATTGAGATTTAAAATGACAGAAAATTTTATTTTAAAATTTCTTTATTTTCTACTGAATCAACACTTAATAAAAATTCATGTAAAAACATTATGATTTACAAATTTACAGATAAAATAATCTGTAATATTTATGATTGCAAAGAATATTTTTTATTTATATTGTCTGTTAATACAAATGTAATAAATTTATTGAAAATATTTTTCCTAAATTCAAATTGAAAATGTGGGGATTTGTTTTAACTTCTATACAGCATTTAAAAATTCAAGTAGTGAACTGGATTTTGAAAATTTTGAAATTAAATAAAAAAAAAAACTATTTCAACAAATATTGTATTGTCCAAGTTTTAAAAAAAAAAAAAAAATATTTCAACAAATATTGTATTGTCCAAGTCTTAAAATTTGAAGATCAGTTTGTACATAAATCTTTTTTTTTCTTTTTTAACTAGGAAATTTTATGTATAAGAATTATCACTTATACACAAGTATATTATGTTGAATTCTGTTCTCTACTACTGCATTTATTTTAAATTTCTCAAAATATTACAAACTGAAACACTTTGTGCAGTTGGTTGCATAAAAATCTTTATTCAGAGACTTCAGTTAGTTTAATAACCATCAACAGAATTGAAGATTGAGAGTTGAAGATGGTTATTAAATTAATCGAAAGTACCCTGAACAAAGAGTTTTATGTAACCAACTGCATAAAGTGCTTCAGTTTGTATTATTTTAAATACTGTGTTTATTTATATATAGTATATTCTCAAAACTGTCATTTTTACAAAAAATCCTCAAAATTCAGAAATTTTAGAAAGCAGTCCAACAATTCTGATTACCTTGTTTATTTTTATAGACATTTTTTACTTTAATTGCTACCAATATTAGCAATATGTGTGTGTTTTTTTTTTCATTGTTTTCCTTACTGTATTTCTTCCTTGGGCTTTGTGGCTGCATCCTAAAAATGATCTTGTGAAAATTCTGACTTCTACACTGAATCCAAAAAATTTAAATTGGTTTTAATATAACTTGATTTTTTATCAAGAAAATAAAAAATAAATTACTTAAATTGTTGTAATCTCAATGTGTGTGTTTTTTTTTTTTCATTGTTTTCCTTACTGTATTTCTTCCTTGGGCTTTGTGGCTGCATCCTAAAAATGATCTTGTGAAAATTCTGACTTCTACACTGAATCCAAAAAATTTAAATTGGTTTTAATATAACTTGATTTTTTATCAAGAAAATAAAAAATAAATTATTTAAATTGTTGTAATCTTTTTTTTAAGCTTAAAATTAAATTTTTAATTAAAATTGAAAGTTTTAGTAGATGCTAGAAATTCCTTTATTTTGTAACATTCTACTAGTACATTAAGCGTAATGCAAATTTATGAAATGTAAAATTCATTCTTATATTAAACATTCTTAATTTTATGTGAAGGAAACGTTAAGAATACTATTTATTTTCTATATTTTTAAATATATTGTATATTATATTTGAAAACTAAGATGTTTTTTAAAATAACTGATTATGAAGAATTTTTAACAAAACGATTTATGCTAATTATTAATACTTGACTTATTGTTTTCTTTGTTTTATGTAAAGGATGATTCCGAATATGTTTTTTGCAATTGATCATGATTATCAAGATCCAATTATTGCATTGACTAAAGAAAAAACAATGAAATATCTTAATTCAGTTTTTCAATCTACATTTAATCCTGGAGTTTTACCTTTAGTACATGCTTTAGTTACACCATTTGATCAAGAGAAAACTATTCCTTATTCTGTTAATATAGAATCTACACTATCAAGAATTATTAATTTATTATGTTGTACACTGCTTACTTCTGTAGAGAAATATCTAACAGTAAGTTATTATAAATAGTTTTGTTTTTGAAATTTTCAAATTTTCCAATTACTTTTAGAAGAGCATTTTTTTCCTTTCAGTTTGGATGCTGTCAGACTTTATATTATTTAACAGAAGAATACATTATGACTGTTTATATTGATGCATGGAATATAACATTTGGTGAAAATGCTTGTATAGCTAAACATTTGACACAAATCTCAAAACAGCAAACCATTAAGTAAGAGTTAGTTTGTTTGTTTGAAATAAATTATTAAATGAATTTTAAATTTAATTCCAATTTTAATAGTTCTCCTACAGAAAAATTGGAATGCCATTCTGAAACAAATATTTTAAGTCATGTGTTGGCTCTCATCACAGATACCCATCTTGCATTAGATGTTGTAGCACACAAATATATTTTAAGGTTATTAGGAAATCTAATGTCAGGTATGTAATAATTTTTAATACAATTTATCTGAATACTTAGATTATTAAACAGGGTTGCAGAGTCGGATGGCAAATGATCCGACTCTGACTCCAATTCCACCTTTTAAAAAAATTCCGATTCTGACTCAGACTCCCTAAAATTTGTAAGGTTTGACTCTGGGCCGTTTAAAAATCCAACTCCGATTCCAACTCCACCCAAAAATCTCTGATTCTGCAATCTTGGGTTGCAGAATCGGATGGGAAATGATCCATCTCAGATTCCACCTTTTAAAAAAAATCCAACTCCCTAAAAATTGTAAGGTCTGACTCCTGACTTTGGGCAGTTTAAAATTCCGACTCCAACTCCAACCAAAAACCTTTGACTCCCCGATTTCTGATTCCGACTCTGCAACCCTGTTATTAACTCTATTTTAATGTAAAATTGGGTAGAAAGACATTCATAACAATAAAAATCAATTCTTATGACCATCATTCCCTCTAATTTTATGATGCATGTGTGTGCAAAATATTATAGATGTGCACTATAAAAATATCTTGTGTAGTAATATAGACAGACAAAAAATCCAGCAACTGCATATGTCAATCATCAGATCGGAAGAGCGTCGTGTAGGGAAAGAGTGTAGATCTCGGTGGTCGCCGTATCATTAAAAAAAAAAAAAAAACCGCCACTAACTAGACATCCTGGCGGGAGCTATTCTTGTGGTAGACAAACAGTAGAATGTATCAGAGTAATGTGAATGGATAGTTGGCCCTCAATCAAATAGGAAAAAAAAAAAAAAAAAAGGAAACTTTGTCCAAAATTGATGAATTATGGTATTGGCAGTTTTCAAAGGTATTTTCAAGTACATTATTAAAATATTATCAAAACTGTTAATTTGAATTCAAATTCCTTTTATTACAATTGGTGGTAATAATTCTAGAAATTTTGTTAGTTTTGTTTTTGCTGCTGTCGAAACATGGAAACAGGAAGTTAACAAGGGGAAAGGCTATGGTGGAAAATAGAGCTGTATCAAATTGTGTTTTAGAATTTTTGGATATAAAGAAAAATCAATTTATGAAATATTCTGCTTGATTATTTAGGAAAAAAAATATGTACTAAATATTTCTCAATTCATAATTTTTCTTTAGAAAGAATATAAAACAGCACAAATTGCAGTAGAAAAAGATTTATTAATCTAAGTTCTGCTAGTACTTTTGGTTAACAACCATCATCAGGCAGAGTTCTGATACAAAAAATAAATAAAAAGAATGCTGGTTGCTATGGCAACATTTTGAACTTCTATTAATACGAACTTTGCCATGTTCGAAAAATAGAATAAGTTTAAAACGGGCTATGTGAGAAGTTTAACATAAATTAATTAATTAAATTAATTAAGATAACATAAAGTTTAGATGTGCAATACAAATATAATACAATAAAATTTATTTATTAAAGTTTAAATTTATTCTATTTTTCGAACATGGCAAAGTTCGTATTAATAGAAGTTCAAAATGTTGCCATAGCAACCAGCATTCTTTTTATTTATTCTTTGTATCAGAACTCCACCTGATGATGGTTGTTAACCGAAAGTACTAGCGGAACTTAGATTAATAAATATTTTTCTACTGCAATTAGTGCTGTTTTATATTCTTTCGTAAACATTAGTTAAGCAGTATTTTGAATTTTAAAAAAAGTTTTTCTTTAGATTTTTTAAATCAAACTATGTGCAGCAATCAATTTCTAATGTGCATTCCTTAAAAATTTGTGATACAAGCACATAACTTAGAAGGAAGAGTAATAGAAATTGACTTGATCAAGAAAAAGGGGCTTAACAGCCAGTGATCTGTTGGGCACTCCTAACAGGATCATCCCATTAAGAAGTTTCATCTGACACACAAAAGACAGTATCTTTCTCAAGTGAATCTTAAAAAGATCTGATGCAGAAAAATTCAGTCTTAGGTGATTCTATCTTAATCCTGAAATGGTCACATAATATATGGAGTTTTATCTTTCCCTTGACATTATCTACAATTGGGACTATCAACAATCCCAATTAAGTAGAGATATCTTTGAAGATGACAATGTTTTACAAGAAGCTTATAATAATCCTTATTTGATTTTATTCAATGCAAGCAATTCTCTAATCCTATTTGGAGAAGATCTACAGCAGGGATGTCCAATCTTTTGGCTTCCTTGGGCCAGAATTGAAGAAAAAATTTGTCTCAGACCACATACAAAATATATTAATTCTAACAATAGTTATTAAGCAAAAAAGTTAACAAATAATGTGGAATATATGATATCCACAATGAAAAATAAGCAAAAATATCATAGCATAATAATCTTTGGCTTCTTTTCGTTTAGAAATTTTTTAAAATCTTTGAGCAAGTCAAGAAGTTTTAATTACTGAAATAACGGCCGGATTGGCAATGTGGAAACACTTCGGCTTTTCACTCTGCAGGATCCGGGTTTGAGTCTCTGGTCCCACCCCTTGAAAATATTTATCATGGTGTCTAGGCCTGGTCTGTCGATCCCTGTCCTCCACAATCAGCTGAACTTTCCACAGGAGTGGGCAGCTTGTGGAAGGGCTTGTTTCATCCCACCACATAATATTCTTCCAGAAAGGAGTGTGGCATCATCTGTCTAATATAATTTTTCTAGTTTAATAATATGGTCAATACATTTTTGCCAATTTGTTGGTGAGACCTTTCTGATTGCTGAATCAGTTAATATTTTTTTAACATCTTTGAGTTTCTCTTCTGATATCTTCCTTTACTTGTGCCCAAATTAGTTCTATTGGATTTAAGTCACAGTGGTAAGGAGGTAATCTGATAATGCTGTGTTCATTTTGAGATGCTATTTCATCAATCACATATCTTTGTTTTTCTTTTTTATGTTGTTTCACTATTTCATATAAATCATGTTTAAGCATGTTCAGAGAGCAAGAAATTCCATGACAATTGAGCCATTCTATCATTTCAGCTTTTCTAGATGTTGATGTTGGAAGTTTTTCTTGCAACATGCTATGATAAGGTGCATTATCCATTATGATGACAGAATTATTAGGGATGTTTGGTAATAATTGTGATTGGAACCAATGTTTAAATTTATTTCCATCCATTTCATCATGATAATTTTCGGAGTTAGTGCCAGATCGGAATAATAATTTTGCGTTTTGTATAAAGCCACCCTCACCACCTGCATGTAACAAGATAAGACGTCGATCTTTCCCAAGAAGTAATTTTCGACCCTTAACAGATAAATTATCATGCCATTGCTTTTGCTTAGAATGATTCTCGTTTACCCAGGTCTCATCTAAATATACAAAATTACTTAACTTTTCTCTAAAATGGTGTATCTGTTGTAAATATCTGTGACGATGGGCAACTACATCTGATCTTTCTATGAAAAACGATCTGTTATCAATCTTGCCGTATTTGAAATGAAATTTATTTTTCATTATTCGACGAAGCGATCTTTCGCTTCCTTTGTAGTTTATTTTCTCTCTTACACGTACTAAAATTTCCGTTACGGTTGGACATTTATTTTCTCTGAAAATTTCTGACACAGTTGCCCAAATAACAAAAAGATCAAATTCGTCGACATCAATTAATGTGGATATCTTTGGTCGTTTTTTACCTGGGGTTCGAATTATTTCTTCCGAATCCGGTGTAGTTCTGTCAACAATTATTCTTCGACAGGTTGAATATGATACGCCTGTTGTTTCGCTGGTCTCTTTAATAATTGCATCGTTACTATCTCCAGATTTATTTTCCTTTAGATAATTAAAAACATTAAAAATAATCGTTCGAGCTTGACTATTTAAAGTTTTAACTTGAATAAACATACTACGATCACTAGTAGACGCCATTACGGTTTAGTAAGAGGAACTCTGGGTAAATCCAGATCGCTGCAGTCGATAAGAACATACAACACGCATGCGTCATTTTCCTTCTTTCGTGCCGGCAACTATAATGCTTCGATGGATTAAAATTAACGATTTTGACAGTTTAGGCAGGTTGGTCAGTCCAGTTAAGTTGGACATCTTTCTCCATCGATTTCTTATTAAACAACCTTTTTCCAGCTTATTTTCAAAGTTATTAGTATGCAAAAAAAAGTTCTTATAATAATTCATTTAAAAACGTTGAATATATGGAGCGGTACTTCCGAAACCAGTTGGTTGGAATTCGCGAAACTGCTCCGTCCGCAGATCGGACCCAGGGGAACACAGATTACTAATAGAGATGGGACACTTCCTATACTTTCAATGGTAACTTTTCAAAATGACGTAGCCATATAAAGAACCAATCATATTACTTCTTTAGAACGTAACATAGATGGTGCTACTAACAGTTAAATGTCATCAACAAAGCCAGGATATGACATCCTAAAAATGGCTGTACTTCCTATATACAGTAATCATTATTGTGAATACTACTTTCTTGATTTATTTCCGATTTTAAGAAGTTAAATGTATTTTTAAAAACAAAACGTTGATTTTTAATCGTGTTTTAGACTTTATACATTCGAAATATTTATAATACAAATTTGATAACAATTTCTTTCCGAATTGTTAAACATTAATGAAACCTGTGTGTTTATATAAATATATTCTATTTTCAAGCTTCGGAAAACAACGTATATTATATTAATATAATTTTATCGAAAATTTATATTTGTACAAACAAGTTATATATCAAAAATATATTAATGATATTAAATAATAATAATGAAAACATTTCAAAATAACTAATATACAATACATTTAATAAGCCTAAGCGGATGAGTTCTCTCACTTAATAGAAAATACGATGTATAATAATATAAATTCCAATCTTCTTCTTCTTCTTCCTGTTAATATGGAGGATATGACTCATAAATGCCAATCTTCCAAGGTATACTAAATACCTTTTATAAATAACTAACGTTAACTTCGATCCACGAGCTACGATCAAACGTCTTAAGAAAACAAGATGGCTACTAGAAAGGAAAGCTGCTTATGGGAAACAGATTACTACGTAATATTATTATTCAATATAGTTCTATATTTTAAAATAATAAAATATCCTTTATTATTTAAATGACTTTGGAAATATTAATACTGGTCCTAATGTCTTGAAAAATTATAAAATTTTTACATTCAAGAAAAAATACACAATCAACTAACTGAGAGGCGCTGTGGTATTGAAATTTCCTTGTTTTTAAGCTAAGGGTCCCATCTGTATTAGTAACCTGTGCAGGGGAACAGCTCCCACTAGGTTAGTAGCCGAAGGCCGCGGGGCTTCTCCTAGTTTCGATATACTGTAGACTCCCTATTAACCGGTCCCGATGGGAACCGACCTCATTCGAATAAACGAATAGTCCATTAATCCGAAAACACGCGCAAAATACCATTTAGAAGTTGTAAATAGAATAAAATTATATAGTATATATATTAATGTATTATTTATAATATATATTATATTATATATAGCCTATATATTTATTTATTTATCAATTTGCAACCTATAAATTTTATCCAAGTAATTTTTACTTAAATAAAAATCAGTAATTTTCATTAGCCATTACGATTTAAATTCGTTTTCTGAAGCAAAATTACGGAATTTTCGATAGGAACTATTTAAATAGCGGCTGAATTATCTGGATATTCCATAGATCTTATGGTCATTTCAAATTCTTTCTTTCCAAATGACTTATTGTTTTTTCGGTTTTATTTCCGTCCATAGCTGGAAGAAGAAGTGGATGGTTACAGCCAGACCGAATAAGATTCTCTCTTATCCGAGAATCTATATCTATTGTATCGAGAACTTTTAGATCTTCAACCGTTACTAACTTCCGGTTAAAGTTTGTTTTATATTTAAAGCAAACTTCTAATCTTAGAAAACGTTATATTTTCACCATTCTTTTGAAAATTTGTTTTCGAAATTAAGTTTCCAAGCCGTTATAATTGAGCCAAGTTAGCCGGTATATCATAAAAATTTTTAGCCTGCACTATCAATATACTTATCTAGATTAAGAATATTTATTTTTATCGAACACATAATTAAACGAATTTTCATTTGAAAGTATATACGCGATGATAAAAGCCATCGGCCCATCGCTTGTTATTTTTTATCTTAAAAATTAACCTAATTTTTAATAGAAAATATAGAACATATCATTATTAGGGAGTTTTCGGGCAGTTACCACTCCATTCCGACCCATGACTAAATAAGAAAATCGTATCGTTTCGGAAAGATATCGGTAGTCGCTTCATCAACTCCGAATGAGTTCGAACTTCCGACAGCGGATGCTCAATTCTGGTAAATTCTCTCTATTCTAGCCTCTATTATCTCTAATAAAAATTATTTGTTATATTAAACCGCTGATGGAGAAATTTAATATTCTGCACTGTAGCGGATTGTCGCGAAAATAGGCTACAACTATAAAAGACACCTTTTACGGTGACCTTACGACCGAAACAGATAAGAAAAGCCACGATTGGACTCACCACCTCGCGCATGCGTAGAACCGTGGACTTTGTGGGTCGTAGCCGAATTCACGGTCCCGACCCATAAAGCTATTGTTTGCTATCTCTCCAATAAATCGGTAAAACTACAGACGGCGGTTTACCTAGGTACTACGGAGTATATGGAAGTTCGGTTTATGCAATTTAAAATATATTTTAGCTCCGAATAATCCTGAAAGGGCTAAGATATGATCTTCTAGGACTGCATTTTTCTTAATGTTAATTCCCGATAGCTGACGCATCTTTCCAAAAAATACATATTTATCTTATTTTTTCAAGCCCGTTTCCGATATAATTCATTTACAAGATCGTGTAAAGATACCTAATTACAGAAAAAAGATATTTATTATGTAAATTTGTATTATTTATTCATTTTACCTTTTAATTTACAGAATATATAGAAATGTTTACTTACAATACAGAAATATAAACTTATTTCATAGTTAACTTAAATTTATTTTTATTCGTATTAATTTTCTAACGATATCGTATCAAATGTTAAGGGCTAGAGAATTGAAAGTTGTTTTATAAATGTGACTTTATACGCTATCTAATAATGCATTATTTATTACTCTATTATGTTTACTTTCGAAAATATCAGTCTTCAGATGTGACAAGTTTACGTTGTATACGTCATCCCTACGCGTCGCGGAGAAAAAGTCGTAGTTGTATATCAAAAACTGAAGCTGTGTCGGAATTGAACTGGGCTTCAGGTAGGAAACCAACGTTTTACCAGGTGTCCGGCACTCCCACCTTGGACACAGTATTTTCCGTTTAATTTCCTAGCTTTTCCGATATCTTTCTTTATAATTTATATTATGATATTAAAATAATTATAAAATATTCCATATTATGAAGTTATCGCTAATATGTTAAAAAACTACACTACGCTTAACACAAAAATGTACACTACGCTTTCCCCGAATCTTGTCTTATGATAAAGTTAGTTGTTATGACAAATTTTATCGATTTAGATCTCTCTTAAATCCATAATCAATTATTAATTACGCTTAATTGAATTCTTTCGAAACATTTTTGTCATGTCTTGATTTTGTTAGTTCTTCGTATAAGAAATAGTTTAGTTGATAAGAAATTCATTATTTTCTGGTCGATAAATAAAATGTCTTCAGGCAGCATTATACCAAATTCTTTTTCGATATTTTACATATGATAATGACTATCTTACGCGGCCATGGTCGATAAATAAAATGTCTTCAAAGCATTATACCAAATTCTTTTTCGATATTTTACATATGATAATGACTATCTTACGCGGCCTTGTGCAAAAGCTATAAATGCTTGCTCATTTCTGTCAAATGCTGTAATTAATCTCTCGGTAAAATACCATTAAAAATTAATGAGACTTTCTAAAACACCATATCAAATCTGCTTCCAATTTTGATGCCATGTTTTTCATACAGGTTAAAGTTGCTGAATTGTTCATGTGTATGGTATTGTGGCATTTTTCTTTGAAACGTTAATTTTTTAAGATATTACAGCTTTGTCCAGTCGATGCTGAAACTAGAAATATAGTCTTACCCCAGGATTGTTAATTTTTCGGCGCTTTTATTTGTTTCGTAAAACGGGTAATACCATTTCAAATCTTATCGAGGCGTTAGATCTATCTGTAAACGAAGATCAGATATGTAGGATAGAACTCCTGAAAAATCTAAAGATGTGTGATTTTAAAAACATCTCGAATTTTCCAAATGAAAGTCAGTTAATTAAACACACGGCTAAAGATTTTACACCATTAAATTTACTACAATGATATGTCGTAGCAGACCAGTTCAAAGGCCATTATGGGCAGGATATTTGACTCAACAATTTTCACTCAGTAAAGTACTAAGTGGCCAGACAAAAAAAGCCCCGCTACAGGCTGCCCATTCCGGCGGATAGGTCGATCAGATAATGGATGACCCGTTATTTAGCAGATTCCTTAATCAGCCAAATGCTGATTGACAGGCCGCGCCCGGATCCATAAATAAATTTTCCAAGGATGGCTTCAACTATCCAATAAAAGTCCTCCATAGTAGAAAGCTGAAGCTATTCCAGTCCTCCAGACAATTAAGAGTAGGTAGTCTGTGTGGTTTTAAGACAATTTCCATTTGATGAGTACTAAGTAATAAAACATTCCAATGCCTTAATTTCAGAAGTCCCCACAGACCTGGTTAGAGACACTGAATATTGTCCCCTCATTCCTGATGACGACAGCTTTCAGGTAGAGGATAGGGTTCGACCAGCCAGACCTGGATCTCTCCTGAAGAAAACTGGAGGTGTGGGACCTAAAAATTGAAACTGGATCCTTCAGAATTAAAAAGTAACACGATACTACCGTGGCGATCTGGCCGACTTTGCGGGCAGTGTTGGCTAAACTTACTACCAGGTATCAGCTGGTAGAAAATGGGAATCAAATAGCCCTTGACACTTTTCGCGAATTTATATTCAATTTTTTCTTCCACGGTATTTCCCAAAATGTCGAAATTTGTTAGTAGCTTTCCTGGAATCATATTTTTCTTAGTTCTATGCCGCTTTTCATATTTGTTAGAAATTAAGCGACGCATCATTATTGAGTGTGCGAGGAGCGATCTACCTGTGTGGCAGAGATGGGATGGTAACGAATAATGGTCATTTCAACTTAATCGGGAAAATCAATTAAGTGGAATCTGATTTATCCTGATTCCTCTACTTCTATATGATCACTGAACCGAAATCCACAGCTCTTCGTGTGAAAGGAGAATATCATACTACATCGCTGCTGTTTCTATCTATATTATATTCTAAAAAGCTTTTTTATAATTGAAGCGCTTACTCGAAAAACGATGCATGTTACATTTGGCCACTTTCGAGAAAACTGTAAAATAGCATAATTATTATTAACGGTTAAACCCAACCAAGAGCGGACAACAATAAATGTACTAGGGTATATCAC